>JAJDON010000049.1:0-67654 GCA_022036555.1 Microstegium vimineum
CCGGGGCTCCCCGCGAGTCATTTCCTTTAAGTGGGAGTTTGTTTAAGGAAGGATATTTTCTTGTCTTTGTACAACTCCCCATCGGGAGTATAAATATGTGCCCGAGGGCTATGGAAAAAACAATCAACCCAAATTCAAAACAACCTTTTTCTACTTTATCTTACTTTTATGCATTTTCCCCTTTTTGCATTAGTTATAGCTTTCAACGAGTTTTTCAACTTTCGCCCGGCTGCACCCTTGATCTCCGTCAAATCCTTGCTATTCCGCGGGGGGAGCCCTCTGGGTTTTGGGCAATCGGGCGCATGGTTTGCCTCGTCTAGCTCTGCCTTTTTTACCCTTGATCAATTAGCCTTGACGTGGGGCGCATCGCTGTCGCTCGTTCATTTGTTCTAGTTATATCATTGCGTTTGATTGGTCAAATCGTGGCACGCCCCCGACTCGGCTTTGGGGTAATAGCCGAGGGTTCACAAATCTGACGTTTTTTGTGTAACCGCTTTTTGTCAGGGCATGGGGACGCTCCGGGGTTTTTCGTCGGCCTATACGCTGCGTCAGCGCCGTTGCCTCGTTACAGCGCCTTGGGTTTTGGCGTCGAACGCCTCCCAGAGCCCGTGCCCCGCTGTCGCGGGTGTGCGTTTTTTTTGTTCTTTTTGCTCTCGGGGGGGTCGCCCGGACGCTCGTCCAAGCATCCTTTTCCCTCAGCATACTTCAGGTCTGTTGGCTCTCGGGAAGGGCCGACGGACGCCCGCCTAAGGTCCGTCCCCACGTCCGACGCCCTGCCCTGGAGGTCCCCCGCCGTCCCCGGGTCCGTCCCCTGTTTCCAGCGTCCGACCGTCGTCTTTTGGGGTGTTTTGTTGGGGGTTTCTTCCTCTTTCTCTAACGGTTGAAAAACTATTTTTGAGGTTTCCGGGTGATTTTCCCACTGCCAGTGAGCTTTATTGTTTGTTTTCGTCTAAATCCCCTGCTCGCGTTGCTCGACGAGATTAGCACCCCGCAACTGGGTTTGTGTTTTTTTGGGAAAGGACCCAATATTTTTAAGAGAAATTTGAGGCCCCATTTCCCCCCCCCCCTTGGTCGCCATTCTGGGCCCTTTAGACCATATGTTAATTGTCACCATGAAACTTTTGTGTATCACGCGAAACATAATAAATAATAAAAATTTAGATTTTTTTAAGTGAACATGATGTTGGGTATTGAATCCATATATTTTTTCATGAAAATTTTAAATTTTTTCTAAACCCGCTATGGGCTTAGTGCCTACATGGCACTTACTTTTTAAAAAGGGGGGCAACAGAGACAAAAGCAATTTAAAATACAATATAAAGTCAATGTTCCAACAGAGAAAATTGAAAAAGGGTCTTATTGTGAAGAAAACCAATTCATCTTGGACATTTACTTATTTGGGAAAAACAAGGGGGCCCGTTTTTGGGAGCTTTAAGCTGCTTAGGGGAAAAAAGCTGAAGAACCCTCAAACACTATGTTTTTTAGCACTTAATTTTGGCTACCCTTTTTCTAAAACTCTCATTTTACAAAAAGAGAAGCGGATCATCCCCCCTTTTTAAAAAAGCACTTTCTAAAATTTTTGGTGGTTTGGGAAACCGCAGGCCCAAACGGGGTCAAGGTCTCATGCAGGGCAAGGAGGGGGATACCTGAAATTTCGTACGGGCCCTGTTAATTAGCACCACAAAGATAGCATAAAGTCTATATTTCAAACCCGTTTATTAGGCAATTTAAAAAGTTAAAAAAAAATTTTTTTTAAAATCAAGGGAAACCAATTAATTATGTTTACACACTCATTTTTCTTTGGCCCCTTTGCATTGGTTTTTTTAAATCAGTTCGAATGTAAAGGAGTTTTCGTTGCAGGGGGAAAAAATAAAACCCAAAACCCAAACATTGACTCCCCTTTATTTGATGATGTTCAGAGTGTAATAACCCTTGAAATTTTTTTTTTTTAATACATAACACGAAAAAATGAAATTGTAACGATATCTCAATCGTTAAACCCCTTGGTAAAAAAATTGGGAAAAACTTTTTTCCCATTGATTTTACCCAACAAAAACCGCTATGGAAGGCCCTTTTGGGTTCCCGATCAGCCCCACCATTTTTAGCCCAAAAAAAAAATTTTATAATGCAGGCTTTCACTTGCGGAGACGGGTTTGGCCCCCATGATGGGTACTTTTCATTATTTTCTCATCGTTTTCAAATTTTGTTATTATCTACAGATTTGGGAAATTTAATCCTTAGTGGTAATGTGTTAGCTGAATGCCGGAAAGATTCCAAAAAAAAATTTACAAAATTAAAGTCATCAATTAGTGCTTCTTACATCTTTCTAAAAACTGTCTTGAGATCTGCCCTTCAGAAGTTGAATATTTTCCTCTCTCCGGTTTTTAATCTCAAAATAAACATGCCAAAAACTATAAATTCAGACATGGTGGAGATTTGACCTTTGTTTGGGATTTTCCCAGGAGCCATGTACCCATGCAAAAGTTTATAAAAAGGATAAAATGGGTTTACCTTAATACTAAATAGCAGGAATTTTGCAATCATATGGGATTTTTTCACATTTGGGTTTTCTGCTTATTATGCCCCTTAAAACTGTGCCTTTATACACCCGGGTTTGCTCTTTCCCAAAGAGTCCGTTTTAAGCCCCCAAAATCACAATCTTTGGCCCCCCAATTATCTCCGACCATATCGAGTTAGGCAAAAAGTTTTCATATGAAAAAAAAGGGGCCCCCCAATTAATTCCGTAAAGGGGAAAGAAAACCGGGGGAGATCCCTTAAATTACCCTGAACCGTGTTTTTTTTCCCCGTTTTTTAAAATGTATTTGTTGCTAAATAAGAAAAAAAATAAAAAAAAAAAAAGTACTAATTGTGAGTTTTTAAGTTTTCCCAAAATCGTTTTGGGCCAAAAATCAAAAGGGCTTTCAGAAATTAAAACGAAAAATCGGAAATAAAACATAAAAACCCTTTTTTTGACAATTGTTTATATCTCTCGGGAAAGAAATTAAAAATAAGACAGGAGAGGGGTTTGGTTTGTGCATTGCTTTCCAAAAACAAAATTTGGTCAAGACTCCAAATTGGTAGATTTTTGTGAAAAGAAGTTTCGTAAACGTCAAACCAATAACAAAATTTTCCATTATCCCTGAATGATTTTCTTCTGCGATTCATGGCAGTAGTAAACCCACTCTACAAATTTTTTTTGGTGTTAAGTGCCAAAAGATTTGAAACCTCAGTTTCAAATGCCCCAGGGCCAAGGGGCATGGTGCTTTTTTCCCAGAAAGCCCCCTTCCAAAAGAAATTTCATGGGGCCCCCCCTTTTTGGAAGAACCCCCTTTTTTAACCTCTGTCAGTATAAAGGTTTTGTTTTGTAAGAAATTTTTTGGGGTTTGTAAATGTTAGGGCCCCCACTCGCCCCCCGAAAAAACTTTTTCCAAAAACGAACGACCAATTTTTCTCGCTCACAAGAAACCCTTGGGAAATTTTCCCTTCATAAAGGCCCCACCGGTAGGTTTTTTTTTGGTAATGTATTTCGAAAGGGCCCCGGGCTGGCTCTGGGGGTTCTCCTTTTCGGATGACCTTGGGAAAGGGGGGCAAGGACTACAGTTTCTAAACCTGCTAAAAAAGTCGGGGCTTTTTTCTACTGATCCAAACAAGCAACAAAGTTTGTTTAACCACATACTTAAAGCAAAACAAGATTATTTCTAAGGCTTTTCCCCCAGGTCATAGACAGCCTAATTCGCAGGGAAAAACTAAAATTTACCCATTAGCACAGGCAGGGCTGCAGCAAGTAAAAAATTTCCCAAGAATAAACATTTATTAGAAGCGCTGACCTGCAGAAGAACACTAAAGGACCCCTGGGAGGGAAAACCTGTAGAAGGACGAAACAGATTAGGGGGGATGACCCCTGTGAAAAGGGGAATCCCTCTATTATTGCTGCAAAAAAATAAAAAAGGGCAAGTTGACTTGCCCCAAGCTAAATCCCCTTGTGCAAAAGTGATTCTGAACCCGGGTAAAGCGCTTGGAAAAGGGCTGGAAAAAAAAAGTCCTACATCGTTTCCCATAAAATGTGACCTGGTGAGGGGGTGACTTTGGGGGATTCCCCTTTAATTATCTATCTCAAAAAAAAACCGTGGTCATATAAAAATTAGTTTTTTTAAAGGGAAAAATTGACTTTTTACCCTTTGGGAATAGGGAATAAGGTTATTTAAATTTTGAGTTTTTTTTAGGATGGAAAGGTGTTTTTGATTTTGGGGGGAAAAACATGAAAAAAAAAAATGAGGAAACGAGGGTAGTAAAAACGATGGGAGATAGATATGTGTGTCATGGTCGTGGCCTTAAATATTTTACTCGTCCCCCCAAAACCCCCCCTCTTTTTAAAATCTGTTGAAACAAAAAGCGGGGAACGGCGAACCGGGGCTGGGGCTTTAATCCAAAATCAAATACCCCAAGGTGTGCCAGTCATTTTGACCATTTAAATCAAACAAGGACATAACTAAAAAAAATTTTTGAACGAAAACGACACGATACCCCGAATTTTCAAAGTTCAAAATTGCTCAAAACCGGAACCGCGAGGTTCAAGATATCGTGAGTGCAGCCCGTCGAGATTTTGGTAAAAAACTCATGAAACTAGAATAATCGATGAAAGAAAATTTTGGCTGGAAAAAGTAGACGAAAATAATAGATGTTTTTTGATTGTTTTTACCCCTTTTTAAAACCCCCCCTAGGTGCAAAATTTAACTCCCAAAAAGGGGATTTGTAAAAGACATGACTCATACCTAAACAAAAAAACCCCCTTTTTTTAAAAAGGAAATAAAAACACCGTGCAAAAAACGGACTCAAACAATAAAAAAAAAAATATGGCAAAAAATCACCATTTTCCCTTTAAACCCATTCTTTTCAATAAAAACTTTCCATCGGAGTTTTCCCCTCCAACCCCAAAACCTTCCCCCTTTGCCACCCGGCAACTTTCCGCTGACATCATCCACTTTCTTTCCACCCATGGGGCAATACCCTTCTATCGACAAATTCCCCAAATCGATAAAAA
The DNA here is from genome assembly GCA_022036555.1 of Microstegium vimineum. Classification (NCBI taxonomy): domain Eukaryota; kingdom Viridiplantae; phylum Streptophyta; class Magnoliopsida; order Poales; family Poaceae; genus Microstegium; species Microstegium vimineum. The sequence goes on from JAJDON010000049.1 coordinate 5,042, forward strand.
TCTTCTTTTCCCTTTTTGGCATTTTTTTTTAAATAAACCTTTCCATCGGAATCCTCTTCCCTCCCATCATAATCTGACAAGCACCTTCGGATGCCGTTAAAACATAAAAACAGTGACCCACTTTTCGGGGATAAAAACGTATGGGGTCTAAAATTGACACGTAAAAAAAAAGGGTTGCCCAACACAGCCCCCCAATTTCGGAAAAGAAATATCTCATGCGCCAAAAATTTCCTCTACTGCAATCTTTCCCCCCAAAATTCCTATGTCATCACTTCGTTCCCAGCGCCCATAAATTTGTAAATTACCAAAAAACCCCCTTTAATTTGTACCCCAAACCATTAAATTCCTCGATCTTTTCGCGAAAAATTTCATCAAATATTTTTCCATTTTCATGGTTTCATAAAAAAAGGAAATTTCAAAAACCCCTTTTAAACCCTACCCTAAAAAAGACCGTTTTTTGTTCTTTTTTTCACCCGAGCTTTCCTTCACCCCCTTTTTTTCTGACACTTTCAAAAAAACACCCGGGCAATCTTAAATTCGGTGGCTCCCTTTTTCCTCAAAAGCCCCATTTGCAAAAAACTCTCTCCCCGATGGCGATCAGTTTAAAAACGCTCCGCGAAAAAATTTCCCTTCCCCCCTTTGCCCATTTTTTGGGTTCCTTTTTCTCTGAAACCCGTTTCGTAAATTTGTTTTTCCCCTTTCTTCTTTGTTTTCAAAATCTAGGAAATGCGCAAAAAAAAAAAATTAACCCCCCTCCCCGACCCAGCCAAATTTTGGGGGCTGCTTAGGGCCAAAGGGAAAAAACCGTTTTCCCAACCGAAGTCTAAACCCGCAAAACCCAAAATTTTATATCCCTTTTAGAACTGAATATTTCAATTTGGGGTTTGGACAGATATTTTCCTTTTTCTTGGCCAAAACCCCACAAAGGATGGAAAAAATTGGGGTATCTTGGGGAATGGTTAGGCCACAAAAAGTCCCCGGGGGCGAACGGGGTTTTTAGATCAATGAATCGGGGGACATCCTTCCCGGGATTGGCCAAGAACGAGAATATGAGATTTTTGGGCCCTCTTACTCTGGCCCCGCCCCACTTTGAATGTCTTTCCATTAGACATGGACCAGCCCCCTCCCACTTGCCAAAGTGAAAAAGCTTTCCGGCCGGGGAAAATCTCCTCTCCCCCGATAACCCCCCCTTTTCAACAAAACCGATTATCGGGAAAACCCCCCGAAACTTCGGGGGTTTGGGCCCGGGATTTTTTCCCAAGAATATCAAAAAAGCCCGGAGGGAAAACCCAAGGGAGAAAACCCACTTTCCTGAAAAAGGGGGTTTAGAGAAGTTTTACCCTTCTGTGGCAAAAAAAATTTTGGACCCCCCAAATATGTATCTCTCGGGCCGCAGAGTTTTTTAGCCGATGGACGGGATTTTCCTCTTGGCCGATACCCCCTTTAAAGCTCAGTTACCACCCCTACATCGGGTGCCCAAAAAATTTTCTGTAGGAGCCCCCTGGGCAACCTTGGAGGCCCCTGGGGGTTTCATCAAAAGTGGTAAACCCCCCATATGCACAATGCCTAAAATTTTGCCCTTTTTAACCAAAAAATTTTTCCAAAGGGGACTTGGCTGAGAATCACTTTCTTCCCGATGATAAAACCAGCGACTCGCCCCCACTCCCTTTGGGGAAGCCATAAAAAACGCAAACCAAGGAACTGATCCCAATGGGGAAAATTCGGCTTGTTTCTTTAAAACGTTTTTAAACTGGGGAATTCCGCGGGAAAACGGGCCCTGGGGGGCCCCTATTTTGATGGGTTAACCGATTCACATCTTTTTCAATCTCACCGATGGAACAAAACCACAGAATAAAGGAATCATAAAGGGAAAAACCCTTACCCCTGGGCCATCCATTTTCCATTTCGGGAGCGAGAAGAACTCTTACCCAAACCCAAACGAATTCTACTATCCATGGGCGGGAAAGCAAGAAAATTAGCTTTTTGGTCAACGGCTGATCAAAACCCCGCTATGCGATGTGAAAAAAAGGGGGAGAATTAAATTCTCTAGCGCTATTGGACGGGAAAAAAGATCGCAATCTCCCTCCTCGGGCCCGGGATGTAACAAATTTTTATTTTCCTCTTGGGGGCCCCGGGACATCCGGCTTACTGAGTCTTATAAATCCGGGGGGCCAAGAGGGGAAAGATAAAATGTTTGCTGCATTGTCACACAACAACGACTTTTTGATCGTTTCCGATCACAATTTTCCCCGGGATAAACGTTGGGGATTTTAAATTTCCCAAACTTTTATTTTTTGTCTCTTCCCTTCAAATGCATCGGTAACTGATTTTTTGTCAACGGGGGTTAACGTATTTGATCCCAAAAGAGAGAACGGTAAATATTTCAATTTGAGACCGATTAACCCTAAAACTTTTAATGGGAAGTAGGGCCCCTTTTTTGGGTTTTCCCTTATGCATTGAAGGGCATCCCTAAGGCCCCAAATCAAGCCCAAAAACCTCCCACCCGGTGCGGTAAAACCCCCCCTTTGGGCTTGACCAACCCTTTTCACGGTAACAAATCCTCATTTATTCCGGGGGGGATCATAAAATTTTTCTTTGGAAAATTTTATCTAATTCTCAAATTGCATCAAATGTTTTTTTTTCAACGGGCAGACAATTTAATCGGGGGCCTTCCAATGTAAAACTTCTTCAGCTCAAACCTGCCGATTTTCCCCCAAGGCAACAGCCTAAACCCAAGGCTCACAAGTCCCGCCCCCCGACCAAAACGTCCAAAGCCATCATTTAACCCGTCCCCAAAGCAGCGTCCCCCTCAATTTCCTGCGATACCCCAAACCCCCAAAGCTAGCATCACACCACCCTTTGATCAATCCCCGTTTGAAATCCCCCCCCAAGGGGATAGAAACCGGGCGCCCCCCGGAGATTTTGCCACAACAATAAAAAACCCCACCCCCATGGGCCCAAGGGATACCAGTCCCCCAGCCCCAAAACTATTCCCCCCACAGGGGCAAGTTCATAAGAAACCCACCCGTCGACCCTCAAAAAAACAGCCAGCAAGCTACTCTGCCAAGTCCAAGGAGAGAAATCGCTCTAAACCCGGTAAATAAAACTATCCTTTTAAAAAACCCCAAAACCCAATTTTTTAAAACTGAAAAAATTTTAATTTTTTTTTTTCCTTTCGGGCCCCTAAAAATTCCCCCAATAGCTTTTTTCCCCTTTGCTATCAACTTTACCGATATGACTAAGAAGAAGAAAGCTCTGCCCAAGCCCCCAATTGTTTATCGGCAAAGGGGAAACCCAAATTTGAAGCACTGTTTATTTTCTATTGAAACAGAATACACCCAAAAACAATCCAAGATTCAAGCGAAATAAGGGGAAAAAAAGGGCCTTTCGGGGCAACCCCAAGGCCATCTTTCCCAAATGTTCAAAGAAAAAATTTTCCCAAGGGGCATTCTCAGTTTGGGGCGTTACAAAAATAAAAGGCTTCTTTTTGTTTTCCCGACAGAGTCTCAAGCAAAATTTGAAGGGGAAATGCCTAATTCAAGAAAAACTGCTGAAGAAAAACTTTTAAAGACATGGGCCATCTAAAGCTTCCAGCTTGAACTTGAACAAGAGATCACTCCTTAGGGCAAAAAAAGAAAAGCTACTATTTAGGAAAAAAGTAATGAAGTTTAAAAAACCTCAGCCATTATCAAAAAGAAGTTTAAAATTTTCCCCGACGACCCCAAAACCCCTTTCCAAAAAGAAGGGATCCCGATGCTCGTCACCCCCTTCGTTGGGGGGAAAGATTAACCCAAATTTGAGGGGCTGCGATGGGGGCCCGCTAGGGGTAGAGGAAGGGGATCAAATTCCCCCTTCTTTGCGATTCTTAAATTCAATTTTTTTTTTGTAACTCACTAGGGTCGGCAACTGCAAACTTGAAAACCCTGATCTCCATGTTTATAAACGTTAATCCCTTTTAAACCAATTTTTTGGGTATAAAAACTTTATCACCGGGAATTACATGTATGGTTTTATCACCCATCCAGATCTAGGATAAAATTTTTCAAATTTTTAAACCTTTTGTTTGCTCGGGAAAAAACCGCCCCCTTCGGGGGCCCCCAAAAAAAAAAGCTTCCCGGGGAAGCCCGTTTTAATCGAAAAGGGGAACCCCCCAAATTTAGGAGCCCTTTTTCCCCCAAATTTTGAATTTTTAAGCCCCAAATTTGTAAAATAAATTTTCCACACAAAATCACCATCGGCAAACTCTTTTTCGTTTTCACTTTCTTTTTAAATACCACCTGGAAACCCCTTTTTCTTTTTTTTTCCCAATGCTGATAAAAAGCCTCCGCCGATGATTGTTTTAGATCCTCCAACTTCTCCTTCAAAAGAATACATTTTAAAGGGGCTGTTAACGGGTCCTGTGAGGACAATCGTCTAAAACCCCCAAGCTTTAATTTCCCGGGGTTGAAAGGACAAACTCATGTCCATAGCCCAAACTGGAAAGGGAGAAACCTTATTTTTACCATGAATTCATCCGAAAACCCCACAAAGCTTCGTTAAACCCACTGTTTTTTTTTTCCCCCAAAAAACCTTCTAGGATTTTCATCAATTTTGGCGCTTGAAAAGCTTAAAAACCCCCTTTATTATTTTCTTCAGCTTTCCATTAGTTTGAGCATAAAAAGGGAGAAAGATTTAAAATTTTTAAACCCCTTTACCGATAAAAAAATTCATAAAACTCTCCCGGGGGTAAACATACCCCTTGATCAGTCGTGATAGTTTGGGGAAAATACCGAATGGGGAAAAACAATATGTTCTTTTACAAATTTCTATCTGTTTGCCGATGTCACCTTCTTAAAAAGGAAAAAAGGCTAAACCCCCATTTCAAAAAATAATGGGTGGGGCAACAAGTATAAACTTATCCCCTTTACTCGATGGGGGTAGTTTTTGACCGATAAAAACGATAGCCCACCCCCCTAAAGGAAGGGTTATTTTAGGCCTTCCCAAACTTCTACACTTTTGAAAACCCCCTTTTTGAAGTATTTAAAAAAAATCCTCAAGAATCGTTGGCCCAATAAAACCTTTTCCTTTCTAATCATCCCCCTTCATTTGGAATCCCCGATTGAGGGGCCCCCTACCCTTCATGAATTTCACCCATCAATTCTTTCGTTCTTCTTCACTAAGGTTTGGGGGAAAAACTCCCCAATCAATGGCCCGATAAAAAATTAAACCATAAAAGGACAGTACTTGGTACCCTAAAACCTCAGCGTCCCCTCGATTTTTTTGGGGGATGGCCCCCTTCAAGTAACCGACAATCTCTTTTCTCCAGTAAAGCGGCAGCCATTACCGTATGCCCAATTTCTTGAATTGGCGTTACCCCAAAACGAAATGTGCAAAACCATGGCCTCTTCATTAGGGAATCGGGGATATGCTCGGGGCGGTTTTCCCTTAAAACTCTCTCAATAATCGCAAAATTCCTCACAGAAACAGATTAAAATTTCATTTCCCGGAAATTCTTTGCCCCAATCAGTGTTTGTTACCAATAGAATCGTCAAAATCTCAAGGGGAAATGGGCACGTACTTCCTTAGTAATTAAAATCCCTTCAAAAATTTGATATTACCCTGATTGTTTGTCAAAAGTACTAAAAAGGGGCAATGAGTTTTAATACTTTTTCCCCTGGGGGTTAAAATAAAGGACAACACCGAAAACCTGCCCCCTTTTTAAAAGGGATCCCATAAAAAGAACAAAGCCCAAGCAGCAATTTTTCCATAAAACCCATTTTGTACCACAATGCTGAGAAAACAAAATCGGCCCATCACCTGCCCCTTTAAACCCCCTTTAAAAAAACCGATTCATACCTTATATCAAACTTGACAAGCTAGAACCCTTTTGGGCCGATTTTTTCCCATTTTAATATGGGCACGACAACATGTACAAAACCCACTTTCTTTTTTTGGGCATGTATTTTACACTTGGCGAAAATAAAAAATTGCCTAGTTTAGTGCAAAAAAAGTTTAGACACAAAAAAATAATTTTTCAACCCCCAAAAATACCGGGTTTCCCGGGCATCTACCAGTCTTTTACTAAAAAAATTTTTTTACACGTTCCCTTTCTTCAACTTTTTGGGATTAAGGGATCCGAAAAACACTTTTCAGGCAGAAAAATAAAACCCCCTGAAATTTTTCCCTTGTTGAGGGGGAACCAAGACTGGGGATTCCCAAATTTTTTTCTTAATTTCCCTAAGGCCCTGATTTTTTGTTCCCCTTTCCACAAAAAATTTTCTGCCCGGGGTTTTTCGGGTTTTAGCAAGGGCTAAAAATTTAAAATTTCCCAAAAAATTTAGATATAAATCTTCTAATAAAATTAATCTTGCCCAATAAAGGATTGAAATCATTTTTGTTGTAAAAGCAACCCTTTATTAAATTTCGCATCAAGGGGATTTTTCTGCCGATCTCGTTACCTTTTTGATGTTTAAAAAACCTAAAACGGGCATGTTTGAACACCAAGGGGCCCCCTTATTGGTTTATTTTTAACCCCCCGGGTTCCCTTGTGCACCCCAGAATTTTTTTTAAATGGGCAAAGCTTCCAAAGTTTTTGGATTTAACCACCACGCCCGGTCAATATAGTTGCCCAACCCCAATGTCCCGATGTATTTATGGAAAATAAAATTTTCCATCGCCCTCGGAAATTTAGGCCCCCCCATTTTTAAAACCCAAAAAAGGTCATCACGACCCATTCAAAAAAACCAACTTGCCCTTTACATTAAAAGCACCCGGGGTTACATTTTCCCTTTCCCTTTAATTTTTTATTTTTTTCCCCGCATTCCCCATCATGAAACTAATGTTTTTGGTGTCCAGCAGACATCAATCAGCAATCAACGACAAATCAGAAATCCCCCACCCGGCGTAGCCTTATTGAAAATTCCCTAAATCAATAAAAACCCGAATTTCTTTTTTTTCTTTAACATGGGAAAACTACTTTTTTAGAAACCATTTGGAAAAATCAAAAATTGCCAAAATAAATTCAGCTTAAAATTAATTTTTGAATTTTTGGGTTTAAATTTCAAGTAACACAATGGTTTTTGCATGGGCGTGCGGGTGCCGATGTGGGAAAAACCCTTGATTAACGGGTCTATGATTTTAACTATTAAATCGGCCAAAACCCGCATCTCTGTATAGTCCCAAGCAAAAAAACCCTTTATATTTCTTTAACAAACCCAATCAACTTTTTGTTTCCCACTGGGAATCTAATTTTAGCACTAAAAAAGGGGGGTTCGGGGTTTGCTCCCAATCGCCGAATCTATTTTTTAAAAATTTTTATGGGCCGATTGTAAAACCCTTGCCCAATTTTTCCACATCGGCGAATTGATCCATTAAAACTCTTATTTAGAACGATTTTGGGATCGGGGGTTAATTCGATAATCGGAAACTTTGGGGAAAACTTGTATCCTAAGCTTCCCCCAAAAAGCACTTGGTCTACTAAAGGGTTTCCCGATTCTCCCGATGCAAAAAAATTTGAGGGGGTTTCCCCTTGGGAGGGACTTCAATCTTGCCCCTCCAACCCATTGCATGATTTTGGGTCATCAGGGGAAAAAATAAAAACAATTAGATGGATCCAATCCCCCCCCAAAGGACAATTTTTGGTAGGTCCCTTTTTGCCATGATCCAAACCGTTGTCGGCAAATTTTTGAGGGCCGATAGTTAACTCGACCTTTACTGCCCCCCATAAAAAAAAAAAAAAATAAACAACAAATTCCCCTTCAAAACCCTTAAAGCCCCATGTTTTGTTTTGGACAAAATTTTTGGTCACCTTTTCCAAGTTTCCCTGACCATAACATACGGGCATTAATTGATCGATGCTCCCCATTACTAGCAAAATTTGATCCCGGGTTGCCCATCAATTTTGCCTTTGACAAAAAAGGGCCTTTTAAGTTTTTCTTTCATAAACGGCGCTTTTCAAAAAAAAACCCCCCATGGGATCAAGACGCGAGCCAAAATCAGCAGTTTCCCTTCCTCAGCAGGGCCGGTCCCAAATAAATTCCATCGGCAATATAAAAAACCATATTGATTTCGCCGAGGGGAACTCCTTTTCCTGGCTTTTCCCGCCCTTCCACTGCCAAACCCGGGTTTCCTTCCCTTTAAAAGGTTTTTCCCCTTTAAAAACTTAGATCACCTGGTTTCACGCTAGTTTCCTCCTTCCCTCTGATTTTCGTAAAACCCCTTGGGACCCCAAAATTGGGGAAAGTTTAGTTTTCCAAACGGCTGGTACTATTTTTAAATGCTCGTATTTGCCCCACTCCTTATTTTTGGGTTCCCTAAAAATTTTTCTTCATCGGCCCCTCTTGCTTTTACCCTTCTCTTAAGCCCCTTCTTAACACATGCTTCCCCAAAAGCCTGTCATGCACGGGGCTTCCCCCCCACCCGATCATGTATTGATCCCTTTCCTCTAACCCAAATCTTTAAAAGTTTTTCCCCGATCTTCAAAAACGAGATTTTTTTTCTAACCGATGGGAAAAAAAAAAAATTCCCCATAGCATTAAAGGGCAATTACCCCGGCATAGGCATTTGATCCTTCTTGCCAACAATGGACGAAAAAGGGGCCCCTTTCCCAATAAATTTTTTAACCCAATCCCATTTTTGGGCGTTTTTCTTCTTAAAATACCAAAAATTGTTCTTTTGTAAAACGTCCATATTTTTGTCGTGTTTTCTGGGGCGTGATCACAAGCATATAATGCATTTTTTTGACCCTTTCCTGGCTCTGTTTTTCTTGGGCAAGCTTTTTTCCCCTCACATCATGCATAGTTATTTGATCTGGGTTTCTCCCGATGAAATTTTTTTTTTGGGGAAGCTTCCAAATAAGATTTTTGTATTGCCCTTTTAGGCTTGATCCCAAATTTTTCCCTTTCATTTTCGGAAAATTTTAAAATCGGCCCTTATGAAACCTTTTCCTCCCGGGTGCACCGGTTGGATATTGACTGGCGGGAAAGGGTTTTGATAAGCTCCTTCTTGCCTTTGTGGCAAAAAAGCTCACCCCGTTTGGAAGGAAAACCCCAAAACCTTGCAATATTATGCATGGGTTTGATTTGCGAGGGAAAACCTTAACTTCCACTGGGGATACTGCGGTATTAAAATTCATCAGTCAATACACCGATTTTCATTCGGGTTTTTTCGCTGGGTAATGGAATTGTTGCGCCCCTCTACATGTTTTCCGGGTTTTCGCCCCTGTTGTTGATTCTGACCAGCCCCATCCGGGGATTATAGTAAATCGACATTTGTTTTCCGAAATTAAAGCTCCCGGGCGCCCTTGCTCCTGAAACTCTGGAAAAAAAACCCCTTTTTGCCCTTTCCTTGGTGCACTGATCCCCCATTTGGGGATTTCCCATCACATGGGATGGTTTACAAATGCCAGGGTCTTGTTGCATCGGCAAAGGATTTCCCGAGGGTTTGCCCGAAAGGGCACTTTTGGGTACCCCCATTAAGCTCCCTGGAGGCAACTGATTTTAGAGAAACGACGCTTAATGTATCATCGGGCTCATCGGCTGTGCCGATTTCCCGTTTCCAAAGGGGCCCTTTCCCCTGTTTGCTTTTTAACCTTGGGATCAATTTCGCTCAGTGGGAGGGAAATCTGAGGCATCCCTACCCCCACCAGTTTAGGGGGAAGTTTTTTTTACTCTTGACAAATGCCCTTTGAAAAAATTCCCGATGCCAAGGATCTGTATTAAAACCGAACGACACTTACAAGGGTTGTTTTGGGGGGGGTACTTCACGGTAGATGGTTTTCACGGGGTTGGGAGAGATATCACTGGAACCCCCCGATGAAGTTGTCGCAAAACCCTAAAATCCTTTTTGATGTTTATGCGGGCCCCAACTTTTCGGGGGTTCCCGCAAAAACATTGTACACAGTTTTTTGGACAAAAATTGGAGGGGAAATCAACCCTGTTTTAAAAGCAAAAAAAAACCCTTTCTTTTGGGAATTTACGGGGGATTGGCGGGGGAAAAGGGGAACCTGCCATGGCAACGGGGGGTCTGCTTTTGGACACCCTTCGCCGCTCCTGCTTGGGCTGGGGACTTCAAATAAAAACCTTTTTTGTTTTCCCCCCTTGGGGGCCTGTTTCCATGGGCCTCTTCTGATCATCTTTCAGATTCGCTTTGGAAAGAGTTCAATGACGTTCTTTGGTTTAAACATCATAAATCCCCCATGATCTTTTTAAGGGTTTTAAAAAACTGGATCAAAAGATGATCATTTCCCCCCCGGGTGGACCCAAAAGGGGTGTTGACACAAAAAAAAATCGGATCTGCAAACCCCTTTGGGGCTTATCCCAAAAAAATTCGATACCCAAAGGGGGGTGGGGCCATTTCCGTTTTGACCGGGTTAATCGACAAGGCGGTAACTAGAAAAAAATTTTGAACGAACGGCAGCGTTTACGCCCGGGATGTTAAAAACTCAAATTGCTCAAAACGGGGGAACTCCCTGGGTTGATGGAGACTTTGTAGATGCACCCTTTCAGATTTCGTAAAAAACTGTAGATAAAAAAACTTTTTCAAATAAAAAGAAAAATTTTCTAGAAAAAGTAAAAAAACAAAAAAATAAAAAGTTTAAATTTGATTGAAATTTTATCCCTTTTTTTCCCCCCACCCCCCAGGTACATTATTTATACTCCAGCCCAAAAGGAGGTTTTAAACGAAAACGACTCTTTCCTAAACAGAAAATCCTATTTTAAAGGAAAAAACGACTCGTGCAAGATTTGGACTCAAGCAAAAAATAAAAATATTGGCCCTAAAAACCCCTTCCTTATCCATTTTCCCCTTCATGAAAAATTTTTCCCTCGGCAGATTCCCCCCAATCTGGGAAAGGGGAAAAACATGGTGGAAAAAGTACCCCGTATGCTCAGCTTTTATGATGAGTGATCGTCCCCACTTGGGGTGTTTTAGTTTTAAATCTTACCCCCAAACCCGGGGAAAGCAAAAAAATGTGCTTTTCTATGGCTTGGGGGGTGTGCAAGGGGGCTATACCTAGTGACATGGGCAATGGCGTGGAAAAAGGTCGAGTAGAGGCGGCCCTGCCGAAGGATGAGAGCGGGGAAGGGCGGAAAACGGGGGGTCGGACGAGGGGGGCCATGGGCGTCGCCGGGCTAACTGTGGGGGCTAGTAAATTGGCACCAGCATGCAGAAGGGCAGGGGGTAGACCCAGTTGACCCAAGTCAATACGGGGGGACACCGGGGGTCGAGCGGAAAACTCAGGGGGGCCGAAGTCCACCGGGCGGGGAAGGGCAGGGGGGGCGCCCTTTGAGTGGTTTGTGGGTTTGGGGGTCAAAACCCTCCGCGTTTGGTTTCCGATTTGGGCCGCAAAACTAGGGGTTCGGTAGTTGGGCCCAAAGCTACTAGTGGGGATTTCCCCAATTTTGGGCCCCAAAACCAAAAGGGGGAAACTTTTTCCCAGGAAGTGGGGGTGGGACGTGGCCGGGAAACCTGGGGGGTTCGTTTTAGGGACGGGAAAATCTCGGCAGAAGGGGGGGGGCCCTCCATTCCCCAAAAAGTGGGGGGAAAATTTTTCCCGGGGCTTGGACTGCAAAGCTTAAAGGCCCAGGTAGTTCACTCAAAGGGAACTAGGGGGGTCTTTGGGAAATAGCCCAAAGGCCCCCCGTTTAAAAAGAGGGGAAGGGGTTTTTCATAATCCCCATCTCTTGGGATTACTCTTTTTCCCACCTATTCCTAGGTTTTTCCCCCTTTCCCCGCTTTTTTTTTTGCTTTGGGTCCCCTTTTCAAACCGGGGTAAGAAATTGTGATTGTTGCGAGGAATCGGGGGGCCGAAACCTCCGTAAGCCATGGTGGCTTCGATTTCGTGATTGTGTCCCCCCCCTTTTCTTGTTTTTCTTCCCCTTTTTCTTTTTTCTCTCCTTTTTGAGATGATTTCTCTTTTTTTGAGAGTAGCTTCGCAAAAAAAACCCCTTGAACCAATTTTTTTTGCAATCGTGGGAGCTTCTTTTCCCCCGAAGGGGGAAATTTTACCTCAACCTCACGAAATTGGCCCTGAACGGGTGATTTTCTTTGTGGCCCTTCTTCCTTTTTTTCTCTCTTCTTCCCCCCAAAACCGAGTGTTCCCCCTTTTTCCTTTCCCCCAATTGAAAGATGATTTCTTCAGGAAAGCTCCCCCCTCATAGGATCATGCCTACAAAAATTTGGCCCGTGTTTTGGGGATTTAATTTTGGGTTTAGGTTTTGGGAAAATTTGGGGGAGAGAATTTTTTTTTCGCGGGGAAAATTTTTTTGTCTGTGACTTTTACCACTTTGCCCCCGGATCCGGGGCCTTTTCAAGGGGTCCGGTGGTCTTTACCCCGCTTTTGGTCAAGGGAGGGGAAGGGGGTCGGGGGAAACCCCCCGGGGCCTCTCTGTTTTGAGCTTGGGCCATTTTCCATTGGGCTGGTGGCTCCCGTCCGGGGCTGCTCTACGCGTTTGGGCCGGGGGCAAAAAAGTTCCCCACGGTAAGCGTTCGGACCAGAGTTTCCCGGGGGTAGGGGGCTTGCTGGCTTTTTTTTTTCGGTTGGGGAGTGTAAACACCGGAAAATTTCTTTCGATAGTCTGCCGGTTTAGCGTCGGAAATAGTTGTCCGGGCCAAAACTTTTCATGGTTTTCCTGTGTGGCAACCCGGGCTTCCCCCAAAAAGGGCATCGGACTAATTTCCAAAGGTTTTTTCCCCATTTTCCCTAACTATTTCCCGGGGGTTTTCCCGGGGCCCCAAAACCCCAAAATGTCGTCAGCATCCACGTTTGGGAACCCGGGTTCCTCTTTACCGACTGAAACCACATGTGGGGCATTCCTCTGTTTCTCATACTTCTCCGCCCCGGACAAAGATGAGTGGTTTGGGCAAGCATCAAACTTTTAACTTTCAACGCCCCTGGACAAAAATGACCCTTTTCGCTCGATATGTATTACTTTTCACCTTGGGTTAAAAACCTTTTCCCTAGGGTTTGTCGTTAAAAAAGGTAGCTTAATCTCTTGAAGCCAATGTCTACCAACTAGGGCGAGCCTTCTCATTTAGCTATGGAGGTTGAAAAGGAGCGCCGTGCCCCTCCGGGCATTTTCCACCATCCTGGGGAAAAGAGGATTTTAATTGTCGCCCTACTTCATCTCCCTAAAATTTTTTCCAAAACCCCTTTGGGGGTTTCCATACATAACATCAAACCTCCCTCGATGTGGGTTTACTAGATCCTCAAAGGGCTGGACATTCCTTTGGGTTTTCCCCCAGGTAGCATCTTCATTTTGGTTTCCCCCTCTCGGGACTATCATCATCTGGAATGTTTTTCGAGCAAATTTTTCCAAATGTGAATTTTTAGTACAGAATTGTTTCCAAACATCCGGGGGCGGCTGGCCTGGGAAAGGAAAAGGGGTGTGGGGGGAAACATGAACTTGGTTGGTCACCGTCGAGAGCTCACTCCAGATACCCCCACAACTCGCCCTCGAGACTTTGTTAAACCCTGAGAATCCAAAACCCTGTAACCCCCCAAAAACCCTTTTACAATTTAATGTGATTGCATCCCTACCATCTGGGTAAACCCTGAGGGTTCCCCCGGGATTTTGAACATGGGGAAAACCTTTCGTCCGCTTCAAACTAGCACGTGAGCTTTCGCACTGCCATAAAAAATTTCCCAATTCGCCAAGGTACCAAAGATCAACCTCTAAACAATGTGGTACATCCATTTTGGAACCCGTTTCCCTCGTTTCTTTAAAACACGCAAAATAACAAAGTGCTATATAAAAAAAACATCTACTTCATGAATTTTAGAGTACACACATGATGAGGAAAAATCGCAATAAATCATCGTGAGAATAAATTTAAAAATATAAAGATTTGGAGCAATTTATTCCTCTTAAATTTTCCTCTCCCCCCAAAACAAAACTCTAAAACCAATTTTATTATTTAGTGAAAAATTCCCCAAGGTTTTCCACCCCCCAAAAAAGGGGAGATCAAAAAACACAAAATTTAGCCACACCGGGGGAAACTAGAGGGGGGGAAAAACCCCAAAAGTTTTAAAATGATTAGAAAAAGGGTCTATAAAGAAAAAATAGCTAAAAAAAACAAACTAGATCTAATTTCCCTGCTTTTTGGATCCCCTGGATCTAGATTTTAATCCATAGAGAAAATTTCACTAAAAAGAGAGGAAAAAGAGGGAAAAGTGGGGGGGAGAGCAATCATGTACCTCTATTTTTGGGCCTAAATCCCCCAAATCAAAGCTCAAAACTGAATTTGAAATTTGGGGAAAAATTTGGGGAAAAAAAAACCCCCCCCCCCCCCCACGTTTTTTCAAGAGGAAAGTGTTGGGGGAAAAAGGGAAAGGGGCGCTGCTGTTTTAAAAGGGGGGGGATAACCGCAGCGGGGCCCATAATCCGCCTGTTGCGGTAAAAATCCCTTTTTTGCAACGGGGAGCAAAAATCTACCGTGCGGTAAATCATTTACCGCTGCGGGCGCCCCCCTGAAAGGGGAAAAGGATTTTCCCCATCGGGGCGGATTATGTGCCCCGAGGGAAAATTTTTTCTTTTACGCAACGGGGGGGTTTATTTTGGACCCCTGCGGTAAATGGAAAACCCCAGGGGCAAAGCAGTGGCCCCCTGGGGGACCTTTGCCTTTTTATGGGTGTCTGTTTTGGGGGCCCCAAGGCCAATTGCCCTAAAAACATTCCTATAGTATGTGGCCCCTTTTTTCCCGTTTCCCGTTTTGAATTCCCCCCCTCAAATTGCCCCAAAAGGGGTTGAGCCCCCCACAACTGGGGTTTTTTTTTTGGAAGAGGGCCCCCAACATTTCGAGAGAAATTTTAGGCCCCCCTTTACCCCCCCCCCCCCCTTTTTTTTGGGCGCCCTTTTTCCTCATTCAACAACCCTTTCCCCCAATTCCATCGGCAATTTCCCCTGACATCATTTAAGTCATTCCCCCTCCATCCAAAATCTTCTAAACGGCAACACTTTTCCCCCAAACGATGAGCAATCCCTTTTCCCCCCCCTTTTCATTTTTTTTAATTTTAAACCCATCATCGGCAAATCCTCTTGCTCCCATCGGGTTTAAATTTACAAGCGCATTATGATGGGATAAAGAATAGTGATCATCTCTTCGCTGATCAACTATCTGGTCTATTTGACAACGGGACAAAAAACTTTTCCAAAAAATCTCCCCCTAAACTTTTTAATTAGTTGTTTCTCTTCAAGTAACTCTAATGTAATGATATTGTTTTTGAAAAACAAAAGTTATAAATTTATCAAATCTTTTTAAAATTTTTTTGGTTTTGTTTGTTTTTGACAAAGGGGGAAAAACATATTTTTTATATTTGGGCCTTTAAAATAAAAAAAAATTAAAAAAAATTTTTTTGGGGAGTCAATAGAAAATTTTTTAAAAAAAATTTTTTAAAATTTTTTTTATATTTTTAAATTTTTTAAAAGTGTTTTTTTATTACACAGTTTTTTTTTTTAAAAAAATTTTTCTTACATTGAAAAATTTTTTTTTTATAAAAAATTTTTTTTTTACCAAAATTTAATTTTTTGGAATACAATTTTTTTCCCCAAAATTTATGGAAAATAAATTTTGTGGACAATAGGGGTTTTTTTTTCATTTTCCAAAAAAGTACAAAAAAATTCATTTTTTAAAAATTGTTTTTTTTGTTTTAAAAATTTCCGGGGGACAAGATTAAAAAGAGCACAAAAACCCAATCATCATTTTTTAAAAAATTTGATGCCTAACCCTAAAAGTAAACCCCCTAAATTTTCAAAAAAAAATGAAAACTAAACCCCGTTGTGAAAAAAAATAGGGGATTTGAGAAAATAAAAACGAGTTTTAAAAACATTTTTTTTGGGTTGGGGGAAATTTAAAATCAAAAAAGGGGGGTAAAAAAACCCCTTTTAATCCCCATCCCCCCCCTAGGGGGTTTTTAAAAATTCCCCCCAAAAATTTTTAATTCTGGAGGGGCCGGGGCCCCCAGAATCTCCCCCAAAAACCCTTCATTGAACTGGGGGGTTTTGGGAATTTAAAATGATTTTTGGTTTTGGGGGGTCCCCCAAAATTTTTTTTTTCCCCGGGGCTGTTTACCTTCTTTTTTTGGGGGCCTCTTTTTACTCTTTTTTCCCCTTTTTTTTTCCCCCAAATTTTCCCCGGCCTATTAAAAAAAACATTTTCCCCCCAAAAAACCCAAAAAAGAAAGTTTCCCCCTACCCCGGGGGTGCCCGGGTTGGCCTTTTTTTTTTTCCCTTTTCTTTTTTGGGTTTTTTTTCCAAAAATAAACCGGGGGTGATTCTTCACCAATTTTCTTTTCATTTTTTTTTTGAACCCCCTAGAATTTTTAAGGGGGGCCCAAACAACTTAGACACATTTCCCCTTTTATTTTTTTGGGGTTTTCATCTAAGCCCCCCCAAAAACATTAGTAGAAACTTTTAATTTATTACAGAGGCTTGGTTTTTTTACCCCCCTTTGAAAATCGAAAAATGCCCCTTTTTAACGGGGGGGTATAGCCTGGGAAAACGTAACTTTGACTGCTTTTTTTTTAAAAAAAAATTTAAAAAAAAAAAATAGGGGGAAAATTTTTTATAAAAATATTTTTTTAAAACAAAAAAAAAATTTTTTATTTTTCCCCCTTTCCAAACTAAACAACTTAAAAGTTTTCAAAAAATTTTTTTTTTTAATGTTGACTCAAAAATTGGGCCTTTTTTTAAAAAATTTTGGGGGGGGCTACATAATTTTTTTTTTTTTGGAAAAAATTTTTTAAAAATTTATTTCCCCCCCCCCCCCCCAAAAAAAAAAAAAAAAACTTGTTTTTTGGGCAAAAAAAAAATTTTTCCCAAAAATAGGGAAAAAAAAATAAAAATTTTTTCAAAAAAAAAAGGTTAGCAAAAAGATTTCTGATAAATAAAATACAATAAAATCAAATCAAGGACTCCCCCAAAAAAAAACATGACCCCCAAAAAAAAACACAAACAAAAGAACAAATTTTGGGGGTGAAAACAATTTTTTTTCCCTGAAACCCCCCCCAGAAAAAAACCCCCCCTGGGTCTGCCTTTAATTTTTCCCCTTTTTTAGTAAGCACTTTTTCAGATTTTGTAAACTTTCCTTCCATTAAACTTGTCAACAATTCAACTTTTTTAAAAATCTTTGTTCGTTTAATTCCACAACCCCCTTTTGCCCCCAAATTTTTTTGAAGGTTTTTACTTCCTGGGGTGCCTCATCTAGTGTGATGCCCGGGGGGGGGAATGTGGTCATTGTCCCTTTTTTACGCACCCACGAGGGCAAGAGGGGTGACTTAATGACAAAATACAAAATAACTTAAAAAAGCCCCCTAAAAAAAAGGTTTTCCAGTCTTTTTTTTTGCCTTATCTACAAAATCCCTAGCAACATGTCCCCCTTTGCTTTAAAAAAATTTTCCCCGCCGTTTTTTATCTCCATGATTACCAAAACTAAGCTATATATATCCCCCCGGGGTTTAAATTTTACCCCTATAAAGGTAAATTTTTGGGGCCATAAACCCCCCTTTAAATCAGGGTTTTTAAACAAACGATAAAATCCCCAATGATTTTTTTTAAAATTTTTTAGAATAGAAAAAAAAAGAATGTTAGATAAATTTTTCTTACCTTTTTTTCCCCCCCAAAATTTAAAGTTTTTTTATTCGGGTTTTTTCCCTTTAAAACCCCCAATCTTGACAGGGCCCCCAAACCGTGATTTTTGGTACCTTTTTTTTTATCCAACAATATGTTTTAAAAGGACCCCCAAACCCCGAAAATTTTTCCCTTTTTTTTTCTCGAAACATGTCTTCCATCAGGGGGGAAAAATGCATCAAGAAAAAAAACAGGGTCATGTTTTTCTTTTTAAAAAATTTTCCCACAAACCAAAAAATTAAAAAAAAAAAAAAAAATTAAACTCAACCACTCTACAATTTTTTTTCCCCTTGTCATCACTTTTTTGGGGTTTTAGGCAGTAGCCAAAAACCTGGTATATTTGGATCTGAGGGCCATAAGATTCGCAACCCCACCCAACTCTTCCAGGTGCCACGGGTGATTACTAAAACTTTTCACCAACGCCTCCCTCTTGCAAAATTTCCCTTTAAAATTTTTGAAAACCCCCCCCAAACTGAACTGTCCCCGGCTTTGCTCTTTGGGAAAGTATTTTTTTTTAAAAATGGAAAAATTTTGGGGATGGGGGATGGTACCTTAAAACATTCCAAAGACCTTCCCAATTTTCGGCACAAGAACCCATCCGGTTCTTTCAGAAATTTGGGGGGGTTGTTGGGGGGGTTCAGAAACTCACTTTGGCCTTTGACATTTACGCGCTGCAGACAAGCAATTAAAAAAAGATTTTTATTAAAATTCAACCCCCAAAAAATGGCAATTCTCATGCACAAGTACATAATATACGACAAACAAACACAGATTTTTTCACGAACGGGAAAAGTTTGAAACCAAACCAAATAACCAAAAGCTTTTGAACACAATGGGGCAAAGAACTTGGGGACCAACGGGGGATCGGTGGGAAAACCAAGTCCTGAGTTTCTGGCAGGTGAAGGGGAGCTACTGTGGTTTTAAGACTGCATATAGTCCAAAACCCCGATTGGATCTGTTTTGGAGACTAAGAAGGGGAGGGAGGGTTTACTTGACTCTAGACCATGTGAGCACGGTTGTAGCGCTGTGGACGCAGATTCAGTGACTTTCTTGGTAAAGGGCACGTTGTAACTTTCCCTATGCTATCCACCTGCAATCAAGACCAACGTGAGAGATCGATTCAAAGCCTGTGGCTTGTCCCTTCTTTCACGGAACGCCCCCGCACGGCCAGCCATTTACTGGGGTTTAATTGAAGTGCAAACCCTGTTTTTTTGGAATTGAAGACTTAATGCTCCATTGGTCGCACGGACCTCTGCCGCTCCCGTGCACCACTAGCGCAGGCTCAGCTCCACCCGTCTCCCAAGCGGCGTCCATGTCCCAGACAGCGACTCACCCGCAACTAGGACCACCGTGTTGGGAATTAGATCTCCTATCGTTAGGGCCAACGAACTAACGGGCCCTAGGTCGCCCCTGATCGGGGCGCCCCAACCTTATATGGTTGGTGGGCCCCGTCGCACAGCGCTATAAAAAACTAGGGTGGGGGTCGGGGGGCTAGGCACGTCTCACGAGGTTCACCTGAGCCGTTAGTCACCTCACCGACATCTAAACCCTAGACCGATCTAAGAGGGGGCGCTGCCAGCGAGGGAAGCACCACCGAGTCGGCGAGCACCCGGATGGCCCCGGATCCGATCACGAACGACACCGACGGCCGTGGCGGGCGGCCCCTTTCCCAAACCCCAAACCCCGGCGCAACCGCCGCCCCACTGCAAAAGCATCTTGTCCCACCTGTCCGGGCTGCATACTATTCTCTCTCTCTCTATCTCTCCCTCGGCATGGCATTGAATGCACCTATCAACTACTACTTGAAACTCCACTGGATCCGCTCCTAGACGATCCTATGAAATCTACAATGGTATCAGACGCCTCCCTACGGAGGGGATCCCTCGGATCAAGCCTAATCGGCTCAACCGAACGAAACCCCTAACCCTAACGAAGAATATTTTGGGTTAGGGACAAGAAACATGAACGAACTCTAATCGGGATAAAGAAACTCAATCCAATGAAACTATACAGGATCCCGATCCACCGAAAGAATAAGAAAACGAAACCCAACCCAAGAACCGAACCCCCCCCTACCTCGGCGCCATGGCGGCACTATGCCTCGAACCAGCACCGCCGCAGAGCCGCCCGACGGCGGCGCCCCTCACCAAGGGTAAGCGCGCACTCCGGCGGGGGGCCCACGACGGCGAATCCGGCCGGGGGACGCCATTGGGGTGGCGTCCTTCTTCCCTCGGCTACTGTGACGAACGATGGGTGGAAAAAGGGGAAGGGGAAAAGAAAACGGCGTGGGACGGGGAAAAAAAGGAGCAGTCGGCGCTTGCGCCCGCGGGCTCTCCCGGCCGGATCCTTTGGGCCACCCCCCCTCGCGGCCTTGGGGCCCCTGCCTCCCCTCTGTCTCATTTCGGCGCGGGGGAGAAAGGGAAGGAGAGAGAAAGGAATGAAACTAGGGTTCGGGGGGAGCCGGCCTCGGGCGGGTTTTGTTCCCGGAGAACGCCGCCCGCCTCCGATCTGTTGCCGCCCAAAATCCACGGCCGCTGCGCCTCCCGCGGCTGGGCCACATTGGGGCCCAGGCGGGTGGGCACTTTCCCGGCCCAGGCCCACGTTGCGGCCTGGGGGAGGGGGAGCCCCGAGCGGTGTTGGGGGTGGGCCGAATTGGCCTCTAGGCCGGTTCGTTTGACCAAGCCCCGCGAATGAACAGTGACAATTTTCAATTTTATTTTCCAGAAAATGAAGTTTTGAATTTAAATGAATCCGAATTGAAATTTTAATGAAATTTCTCTGCATAAATTTTTATCCAACATATATTTCTGTTCAAAATAATCACATGAATAATATTCTGGAAAATAATATTTTTGAACAATTTTATTTATTTATTCTATTTTCCAGAAATAGTTATGAATAACTTTGAATAAATTTTGAACCGAATTTTGATGAATTTCCCTCTATTTCAAAAATTTTATCCAACGATAATTTTTGTTTAGAGAACAAATACAAATTGAATTTTTCTGAAAAATAAGATTATGAACAATTTTATTGTTTCCGCTGCGAAGAAAACATTGAATTTCTCTCTTGATTAAATTTGAACCAACGGGATAATTTAATTTTGAGTGAATTATAGAATTTTTCGATAATTTTGATGAAATTATAGTACTGTTATTTTCTGACCAACGTTGTTAATAACATTATTATAAATGAATTGCTATGCATTAATTTTTCTTCTGCCCAACGGTGATGTATAATTTTGTATAGATAAATTGTATGTTTTAAATTTGACCAACGTTAAGTTAAGGCAATACAATTTATATGATGAATGTGTCTCACTTTTCTTTGGATAAATTCCAGGAGTTAAAGGAATGGTGAATATTAACAACATTCCTCCACTAAATGGTACCAACTACCGTTGTGTGGCGCGAGAAGTACGAACTGGAACTTGCATTGGCAGAAATTGATTTTGCCACGTGTCCTACTATTCCAGAGGAACCAGAGAAGAAACCGATGAAACTAACGAAGCATTTCACGCCCGAAAGCGTGACTTTGCTGAAATCAGAATGAAATATGATATTGAACACAGGCGTTTAGATTCAATCCAACAGAAAATGCTTGTTGGTGGCGAAAGCCACCATTGAAGACCAAATCCGAGGGTCAATCCCAGAATGCATCACCGCCATTGACTACCTTGAAAGGGTAAAGAGTCAGTTTACTGGGTCTTACAAGGCCACAACAAGTACCATGATACATAAACTTGTATCTGAGAAATACAATGGTGGTGGTGTGCGTCAGCACATATTGAAAATGAACACAATGGTAGCAAAATTGAAGACAATGGATTTGGGGATCAATGATAAGTTCCTCATTCACTTGGTCTTTCTTTCTTTGCCAAAAGAATTCGAAACCTTTGCTGTGAACTATAAATATGATGCCTGAAAACTGGGACATTGAAAAGCTCATTGCAATGTGTCATCAGGAACCACAGGGGAAACCCCAATGGAATAAAGATCTCTCCCTCCCAAGCCACAAAAAAATGCAATTGCAAAGGGAAAAGAACAGGACTCTCAAGACGAGGACTTCAGAAAATATGGCAATGCTGAAAAAGACCAGTGCAAAGAATGCTTTAAGAGAGGGCATTACAAGAGAGATTGCCCAGTCTACCTGAAAAAGCTACTGAAGAAGGGGGTTAAGTGGGAGGAGAACCCTGCAAAGAGGAGAAACAACGATTAAAGTTGCGAATGGAGTACAAGCTGGAGTTGAACCCATTGGCGATCTACCTTTAGAATTAAAAGATGACTTTGTACTTAAGCTCAGAAATGTACCTATGTTCCTCTTTGCGTAGGAATTTAATAAGTGTTTCGAAACTCGATGATGATGGATTTGGCTGTCATTTTGGTAATGGCAGATGTGAAATATTTATAATAATGACAAGTGCTTGGTCTTGCCTTCCGACAAGACAAGCTTTATTTTTTATCTCTTGCTGAGAATGTGAATCATGAATGTGATGTTTGTGAATGTCTCCCAATTTACAAATGAGAACAAGAAGCGGAAGAGAAATGAAAGCGTCTCTTCGAAGCAATGGCATTGTTGTTTGGGCCATATTTTCGAGGGGGAGAATAGAACGCTTAGTGAAACAATCGATTCTTCCGCACTTAGAATTCTTCGATTTAGAACAATGTGTTGATTGCATCAAAGGAAAATATTTTAAGAAAATAAAGAAAGATGTTAAAACGAAGCACGAGAGTATTAGAAATAATCCACACGGACATTTGCGGTCCATTCCCAATGAAAAGTGTGGTTGTTATGATTCGTTCATAACATTCACGGATGATTACTCTCGCTATGGCTTTTATTTATCCAATTAAAGAAAGAACAGAAGCATTGGATAAATTTAAATATTTAAAGCAAAATTGAAAATCAACACAACTTGAAAATAAAGATAGTTCGATCAGACTGTGGTGGAGATTTATTATGGGCGACATACCCCGTATGGCCAAATTCTCCCTTTGCAAGGTTTCCTACAGGAAAATGGCATAGTCGCTCAATACTCCACACCGGGGGAGCCTCAGCAAATGGAGTGGCTGAAAGAAGAAACCGTACCCTAATGGATATGGTGAGAAGCATGATGATTACTCCACACTACCGGCTGGTTTATGGATGGAGGCACTGAAAACCGCCATTCATATACTTAATCGAGTACCAAGCAAGTCGTGCAGAAAACACCGGTATGAATTATGGACAGGTAGAGAACCCTCACTTAATCACTTACGTGTGTGGGGTTGCCCCAGCTGAGGCAAAGGTTTTTAACCCAAATATTAGAAAGTTAGACTCCAAGACTGTCAGCTGCCATTTCATTGGCTATCCAGAAAGATTGAAAGGATATCAATTCTAATTGTCCTGATAGATACACGAAATTTGTTTGAAAAGACACGCTGTGTTCTTGGAGGATGATATGATCAGGGGGAGCAAGTAACACGTGAAATTAGCCTTGAGAAGAAGCGGGTACATGTACCTACTCCGATGGTTGAAGAACCATATTTTATGTTACCTGCTACCGATGTTGCACCACAGTACAGGACACTGTGGTGACAACGCCTGTTGTGAGTTCTCCCATAGCTACTACAAATGAACAAGAGGAACCTGTCCATCAGGAGCCTGTAGAACCAAATGTCGCTAATGAGGAAGAACAACAACAGCCCATAGTGGACCAAGGCCAGAGGCCCCTAGAAGGTCTCAAAGAACTAGAAGGTCAGCTATTCCAGATGATTATGAAATTTATGAAACTGAAGAATTCCATATGGAAGATGACCCTATAACTTTTGAAGAAGCCATGAGAAGCGAATTCTCATCGAAGTGGCTTCAGGCCATGGAAGATGAGATGAAATCTATGAATACCAACAAGGTTTGGGTTCTAGAAAATATTCCTAAAGGAGCTAAGAATGTTGGCTCCAAATGGGTCTATAAGACGAAATATGACTCCCAAGGGAATATTGAAAGACATAAAGCGCGACTTGTGGCTAAGGGTTTTACCCAAAGAGAAGGGATCGATTACAATGAAACCTTTTCCCCCCGGTTTCGTGTAAAGATTCTTTCAGAATTATTATGGCACTTGTGGCTCACTATGATTTAGAATTACATCAGATGGATATAAAGACCGCATTCCTAAATGGGATTTGGATGAAAATGTCTATATGGCACAACCGAAAGGTTTTGTCGTAAAAGGAAAAAGAAAATATGGGATGTCGTTTGAAAAGATCAATTTATGGTTTGAAACAAGCTTCGAGACAGTGGTACTTGAAGTTTGACAAAACTATAAAAGGTTTTGGGTTTACAGAAAATGTCGAGGACAATTGTGTATATGTGAAATTTAAGAATAAGAAATACATATTCCTGATCCTATATGTAGATGACATCTTACTTGCTAGTAGTGATGTCAATCTACTATTGGAGACGAAGAAATTCTTGTCCTCGAACTTTGATATGAAAGATCTCGGTGAAGCTTCGTTTGTCTTGAGAATTGAGATTCATCGAGATAGAAGAAAAGGGATATTGGGATTGTCGCAGAAGGCATACATAGAAAAAGTTCTGAAGAAATTTAGTATGCATGCGTTTAGTCCATCTCCTGCTCCAATTGTCAAGGGCGATAAATATGGGGAACATCAGTGTCCCAAGAACCAATATGAAATGGATCAAATGAAAGCGGTACCGTATGCTTCGGCAATTGGAAGTTTGCAATATGCTCAAACGTGTACGCGCCCTGACATAGCTTTTGTTACCGGGTTACTTGGCAGATATCAAAAGAATCCAGGAATTGAACATTGAAAATTAGTGAAGAAAGTCTTGCGTTATTTGCAAGGTACGAAAGGTCTCATGTTGACATATGAAAAATCTGATTCCCTGCACATAGAGGGGTATTCAGATTCCGATTATGCTGGAGATGAAAGAAAATCCACATCGGGATATATCTTTACTCTTGCTAAAGGAGTGATATCATGGAAAAGTTCGAAACAAACAGTGACTATATCCTCGACAATGTACGCCGAGTTTGTAGCTTGTTATAGGCCTCGGGCGGGTAAATTGGTTGAAGAAATTTGTACCCGGATTGAAAATAATTGAAAGTATAGAAAGACCGATGCGGTTGTATTGTGATAACAACCCAAACGGTAGAATATGCTCACAACAATAGGTCAAGTGGTGCTGCCAAACACATTGACATAAAGTATTATGTTGTGAAAGATAAACTTCGGATCATATCATAAATCTTGAGCATATACGAACTGAAAAGATGCTAGCGGATCCGCTCACAAAAGGCCTTCCACCTAGTGTGTTCAGAGGACACATAGCCGACATGGGTTTAAGGAGAGCCTATGATTCCCGAAGATCAAGAAGGGTCCAGAATGATGAAAAGTTTATTTCCAAAATAAAAAGGTGTGTAGTAGCTGTTAGTCTAATAACATGAATTGTTGTGACGATGAAGCATGCTCTATATACTAATCTGTGATGGAATTGAGAAGAATTGGAATATTGAACTCGAATGAGAATTGAAGAATAAAAGGAATTGTGTGAGATCTAGGGGAGAATGTTGGAATTAGATCTCCTACCGTTAGGTTTCAACGGACTACGGGCCCTAGGTCTGCGCCCTGATCGGGGGCGCCCAACCTGTGGTTGGTGGGCCCCTGTCGCACAGCGCTATAAAGACTAGGTGGGGGCCGGGGCGCTAGGCACGTCTCACGAGGTTCACCTGAGCCGCCAGTCACCCCACCGACATCTAAACCCTAGACCGATCTAGAGAGGCGCTGCCAGCGACGGGAAGCACCACCGACGCCGGCGAGCACCCGATGGCCACGGATCCGATCTCCGACACGACACCGACGGCCATGGCGGGCGGTGGCTCCAACCCTAACCCCGGCGCAACCACCGCCGCCACTTGCATAGCATCCCTCGACCCGTCCGGTCCGCATACTATCTCTCTATCTCTCCCTCTGTGCATGGCATATGAACTGCATCTATCAACTACTACTCGAAACTCCACTGGATCCGCTCATAGACGATCCTATGAAATCTATCACACCGAACATCCGTGCCCACCCACAGCGCTGGCAGCGAGCTCGCCACACCGGCCGCGCCGCCCTCTGTGATGGCCGTCGCTCCCCATGCCGCCCACGGCGACGGCCTCACGAGCTCGCCGTATGCTGTGCCCGTGATGGCCGCCCGCTCGCCGTGTCCTATGCCCACACCGGCTGGCCACTCGCTACGCCCGCGCGCTGGCCGTGCACGCACACGGTCCTGGCCGTGCCAGCCAGGGAAATAAGCTGAGTTGGACTCTGCGGAGGGGTCCAAGTCCAAAAAGGTCGTCTTCCTCGCAGTTGCTCGCCTTGGTCTGGATGGGGCCACGGCCCACGGCGCCACGCACGACACCAGCCCACTAGAGCGTCCACCATCGGAGACCTCGACAGTTACCGGCGCCGCCGCATTCGAGCCGCAGTCGCCCGTGGGCTACCCATGCCAGAGATCAAAAGCGTTGGAATGGTGGCGCTGGACGTACAAGACGTCCGGGTCCGGCCACAGCAGCTCAGGGACATGCGAGGCTGCGACGTTGCGCGGACGAAGATAACTGAGTCACCGCAGACGTGCAGTGTCCGCGAAGGGGCCACAGACAACCATTGCGGATCGACACGCTCTGCGCGCATGACGTCGCCGCCAGATAGCGCGCAATAGCGGCGCGTTCCCTCCTGTTTGCCAAGGACAAGACGAAAACGACGTTGCCGAGCTCGCCGTTGAGCCTGTAAACAAGCTTCTTCAATGGCCTCTAGATCCACGGCGCCGGCGGCGCTCGAGGTACAAACACTTGGACTACTAATTGCTAGACAAAATTCTAAACGCATAAATGCGTGGGCTCAAGACAAATAAAACTTGCTTCTTGTTTGTACTAGTGGCTACCCTGAAGCAGATTCACGAGCTGATGAAGGTGGATGGATTGGCCATGTAATGGGCTGCGACTCATCGTTACAAGAGGACGGCAAGGCATGGAGCCAGAGTGCCTGGGCCTGGGCGGCGCGGGAAGGGAGTGAAGGCGCGGCTCCGAAGTGTCTCGGGCCATGCAGGAGGGCGACGAGGCTCTGCACTGGAGGGCCGGCTCGCCGGGGCGACGCGACGTAAGTACAGAGGAAGCGAAGCGTGTCCTCAGGCTGCTCACGGTAGTGTCTGACAGATGGCCCCAAACTGAGATGAAAGACAGCCTTTGGATCTGATTTGGAGGGCTAGGATGAGAAGAAAGTTACGCTGTGACATTACAGAGCAAAGTCACCCAATCCCAGTCCGCTGTGGGGTGAGGCAATTTCCAAAGGCAATGTCTTAGCAGTTGCTAGGAGGATATCCTCCACGTCTGGGTGCCTGGGCCGGTCCTTGAAATTGAAATTAAATATACCCTTCTCTTGAATGCAATTTTTTTAACCCAATTTAATTTTTGTTTTGAACGCAAAAATTAAAATATCCCCTTCACTCCATCCCCATGTGCTTCCAAGAGCAAGAGCGAAGTTGACGACGCTGTTCGTCGAATGGTCGTTTAAACATCATTTTAGATCCCTTTCTTATTGGTTTATTCATATTTTAAAATCTCTTCAAAAAGTCGTATTTATTTTTTATTTTGAAAATTCCATTTTGAAACCTTGTTGGTTCTTATTTGGAAGTTCTCCTCCCTCCTACCTTGTATTACTCATGTTCTGAGAGCCGCCATGTTTCAAAACACACGCTGTCTTCTTTCGAAGTCTTGTTTTGAACAACTTTCTTCTCGAAATTCGCTTTTTGAAAACTAGCTATATAGCTCTTACCATTATGATTTTGAAACCTTGGTTAACATCTAAAAAGCCTTGTAAGCCCCTCCTATGTTAGGAGTTGTTGAGTATTTTATGAAGTCAACTCTACATTGGGTTGGAAACGAAGCTGCAGGAGTGTATACGAGGATAAAGTTACCTGAGTACACACAAGGGTAAGGGCGTCTCCAACAATACCAACTCAGATAGCTCATATTAGTAACTTCAGCAAAAAAAAAACATACGTGGAAGAAAGAGAAACCTGAAAAGAAAGCAGATAGCACCGGATCGTGAGCTAGTCTCATCATAGAAAACGAGGACGCATGAGTCAGCTTTATGGCTAGATGCTGCCTCTTCTCCCACAACTCAGAATCGTTTGCGCTCGTCCGGCTCCCTCTACCACGTGTGCTAAAATAGCCTTCTTAAAGATACCACGTGTGCTAAAATAGCCTTCTTAAAGATAGTGCTGTAAAGAGTTTGCACACAAAAAAAACTACAGAGAATCTTTATAGCTAATCCTTACTCTCTACACATGCATGCGAGTATTAAAATCACCATAAGCTAACTTAAGAGATAGTGTAAGAGAGGTTGGCTTTTAGGTGGAAGGCTTAGAGCTAACAATGTAAAGAGGGAAGAGAAACAAGGTTCACCAGAGTTCACTTTTTCAGTTGTTCATGACAACGTTGAACTATACCCATCATTAGGTGGGTTTAGACAACAATGCTTGTCCACACCCAAACACAAATCATCATATCCATTCCTCATCCTTCCTAATAGCATCCATACAAACTTGCCAAACGCCCAAACCTAAAAGGTAATGGTGATCAAGCTAATAGGATAGTGGTGTTTGGATTATAGAGAACCAATTGAGCATACTGGATTCACGACAAAATTACATAAAAGTTTGCCACGAGTGGATTCAATCACATCAACCAAACTTAGTGTCGGGTACGAAGGTAAGGGGTACCCTAAACCCTTCGATAAATTAACGCTAAACATAGCAACCATTTTTAAGACAGGGACCAGCCCACTGTTCAAGTCAGTAAAGTAAGACCCATCACTCAAGGCCCCCTACACCAGCTATGCAACCAGTCGCGGGCCGGCCCACCTCGACGAAAGAGACGGACGAAGGGCCGAACGAACGACCCCTCCGTCTCCACCTCGACGCCGAATGACGGACCGAGGGTCGAACGAATGACCCCCCGGCTCCTACCTCGACACCGGGTGACGGACAGGGGTCGAACGAACGACCCCTCGGCCTCTACTTCGATCCCTCCGAATCCGCCTCTGCTCCGACCCTACCTCGGCGACGAGCGACAGACCAGGGGTCGAACGAACAACCCCCGGACGGGAGGCTCGATCAGCCCAACTGCTCCCGGCATGGGTTAAAGTAAATCCGCCTAACGACATGGGAGCCCGCGTCCGCTGTCAAATCCGTCAACTCCCTGCCGTGTCCCAGTCTCCCGTCAACTGTGTTGCTACTGACGCCACGACGCGAGTACGGACTCCAGCAGCACCCCTCGGAACGTGAACAGTGCAGCCCTCGACGACGACTTCGGGGATACGGCAAAGCCACGCAAGGCTCGACCCCCCCTCGACCGAGGGGCTCGACCCCCCCTCGACCGAGGGGCTCGACCCCTCCCTCCAACAACTCCAGTATGGGGCCCGTCCCATCCGCCTCGTCTCGCTTCAGCTGGGGATTCGCCCCGTCTGCGGAAGCTGTGCCGCGACGTGCCACGGCGACTTCACTACCACCACGACCCGGAGCGCCAAAAGGACGGGAAGGCCATGCCGACACAGTGCTCGACGTCCCTTCACCGCACTATGCCATGGACACGCCGCCCATACTATGACAGTTAGGATCCTGTACCCTCGAACCTCCCCTTAGTCTATAAAAGGGGACGCCGAGGTAGAAGGAGAGGATCTCGGGGGACTCTGGAGAGACTGTTTTCAGAACTCCACTCTTTCGGACAACTCCATACTCATACCACACACACATCGCTGCTCGATCAAACCCCTCGTGCAGCCAACCCACCGCCTAGGCAGCCCCGCTAGCCTTAGGCTCCAGATCGCTCTGAGCGATCCCGTGTAACTCAGCTTGTACCCCCTTGTACGAGCACACTTTGGGTGCGTGATAATACAAGTCATCCTCCCCCGCTGGACGTAGGACCTTCTTTGCTCGAACCAGGATAAACCTTGTGTCCATCTTGCATCACATCTGAGAGAGGGAGCACGCGATATACAAATTTAGTAGTTGGTGGTCTTGACCCCCGGGTCAATAACACCGACAGTTGGCGTGCCAGGTAGGGAATTGTGTGTCGATCAACTCCGAACTACTCTCTCAGATGGATTCCACCATCCCACCGTTTCCATTCACCACCGTCGTCTGGTTCGGTAGTCTAGGGTTCGTATCCACGGCCAAGGCCACTTCATAGTTTTTCCCTTCGCTCGTGGTCTGGACAGCTGCAGCTCCGGTACGCCAGGGCTAGCGAGGATCAGGCGACGATCCCTCTGCTTGCGCCTCTGGCCTGCGATCAGGAGGAGGCACGAGCAACTCCGACGCGCCTCGTCGTCGTGCGGACTCCGAGATGCCGGATGACGTTTCTTCCCCCGGCCACGGCTGGCGACACAGCCCCTCCCCGCAGGGGCCTGTTTGACCCACGCTTGTGGGCCGAGGGCGGGCGCCCCCTCTGAGCGGGACTTTGGCTCCGCCATATCGTTGTCCCCGGGAGTCCCCGTGGCCTCTCCGACACACTCGTCCCCGTCACCACCGTGTAACCCGTTCCCGTACGGGCTCCACGACAGCGCAAGACCCTGCTCTGCCCTCGCAGGTTCGCAGATACAGACACGTAGCGGGTCTCCAGGAACTCCGCCGCGTGCGACGGTCAACCCCGTCACCACCTCTTCACCGGGTGAACACCAGGAGCCCAGACTAGCCCGGACATGGGGCACGTTGCGGCGACGCCTGGCAGAGGAGCACAGGGGATCCTTCCCCCACTTCTACCACGCCGACCCCGACTCGAACTCTCCCGATGAGGGTTACGACTCCACCCGGAATGCTTCCACCTCGACGAGCAGGCCGACCCCCAGGATGACGTCGACGACACCGCGGCCCACAGAAGGAGGAGGGGGCAACGCTACAAACACCAGCACGAGATGCCAACCCCCCGAGTCCTGATAGAGCCGATCCACCCCCAGACATCCAGATCACGCAAGTCCGAGAGCTTCTCAGCAAGCTCGAGGAGGAGCGCCTGCGACTTCAGCAACTCGAGCACGCCCTCGAGCGGGATCGAGGGCGCCCGCAGGTGGAGGATCTCGCGAGCGGGCCCGGGAAGTCCACCCGCAAAACCTCGAGGAGGGGGCGAACGAACCCCGAGGTCTTCAAACCGGCCAGCCAGAATGTCGTAGCGGCCGCAATGCTGCTCCGCGACATGCTGCGCCATCGACCCTCCAAGCACGGCATATTAGGAACGAGATCCAGGGGCTTCTCCAAACTGCGCCGTGCAGCAAGCGGAGAGCTCATCCTCGAGGCGTCGAGGGGCTGCCTCCGAGCGACAGGAAGTACCCCCCCCCCCCGACAAAATCAAGAGGTATCCGTCCACCAGGACAAAGCGCCCCAGGGCCAAGTCGAGCGACGACCGGTTCGGGAACGCCTCATCGACGATTGACCCCCTCGGGTGAACAATCGACGCCGGTACGCGACGCCGAGGCTCGAGCTACAACGCTCACCGAGGTGGGCGCTACGACAGCGACGAAGACCGATGTCAGTCTCCGAGCCACCGGGGCCCCGAGTCTTCGGCAGAACCATCCGGCGGACCCCCCTGCCCGTCCGTGTCTGTCCACCCACCAGCCTGGTCAAGTACAACGGCGAAACCAAGCCAGAGCTCTGGCTTGCCGACTTCAGACTGCATGTCAGCTAGGAGGAGCCGACAATGAATCACGTCATCATTCGACAACTCCCACTATTCCTCTCCGACACTGCTCGCAGATGGCTCGAGGAGCTGCCCCCGGACTTGATCCAAGACTGGCCCGACCTGGTCAGGATCTTCGAGGGCAACTTCAAAGGCACCTACGGCGGCCGGGCAACCCCTGGGAACCTCCGCAGCTGCAAGTAGAAGCCAGGGGAGACCCTCCGCGCCTTCACCCCGCCGATTCTCGAGGCAGCGTACCGCGCTAACCCACATCTCCGACCACGAGGTCATTACGGCGTTCATCGCCGAACGACCTGCAAGAGTTGGTGCGGGAGCTGGGGCGAAACACCCCCAAGACCGCCAACGAGCTCATGGACATCATCGCCAACTACGCAGCTGGCGAAGAGGCCGTCGACCCGTTCTTCCAGATACCCCCAGAGAAGGGAAGGGCAAGGCGGATGAACCCGGGGGCTCGACAACGAGCCCAAGAAGAACAATGGGCCCAGAAGGAACAACAACAATGGCAACAACGTAGGAAGAAGAAGAAGAAGAAAACCAACCGGGCCAACGCACGTCGAGCCCGACGACGAGCCCGATGACCTTGTCGCTGCGGCAGACAAGAAGAAGCCTCGAGGGCCCCCTCCCGACGGGGGCGTCTTCGATAAGATGCTGAAGGAGCCTTGTCCCTATCATATGGGGCCGGCCAACCACTGTCTCGAGGGTCGCATGCTTCGAAAGCACTTCATCCCTCCTGGCTTCAGGAAGAGACGACGCAAAGAAGACCCGCCCTATGACATCCACGTCAAGGGTGATGCCAAAAAAGGAGGCTTCCCCCCGAAATCCACGACTGCTACATGATCTACGGGGACCCTCGACTCGACTCACCACGCGCCAGCGCAAGAGGGAGCGTCGAGAGGTTTTTCTCCGTCCGAGCCCAGGCTCCTCGGTACCTCGACTGGTCACACACGCCCGATCACCTTCGACCAGGACGACCACCCCCGAGCACATCCCCAACGCAGGGTCTACCCGCTCGTCGTCGATCCGATCATCTACGCCGAGACCCTTGACCTCCTGGGAATCCCAAGGACCATGCTCCTGTCTAGTGCGGGGGGGTTCCATGGGATCGTCCCGGGAAGAAGGCACTTCCAATCGGCCGCATCAAGTTACCCATTTGCTTCGGGACCCCTCGAACTTCCAAAAGGAAGAGCTGACCTTTGAGGTGGTTGCATTCTGAGGCACCTACCGCGCCATCATCGGTAGACCGGGTACACCAAGTTCATGGCGGTCCCGATCTACACCTACCTCAATCTCAAGATGCCAGGGCCCTCGGGGTCATCACCGTCGACACCTCCTACAGCACGCATATGACTGCGACGTCGAGTGCGTGGAAAAAGCCGAGGCTGCCAAGGAGTCGCCATCCTCGCGGCCCTCGACGACTTGTCCAGGGAGATCCCCGACCCCAAGCGACACGCCGGCAACTTCGAGCCGACGGAAGACACCAAGACCATCCCGCTCGACCCCGGCCCTCGCGGATGGGAAGGTGCTGACGATCAGCGCCACCCTTGAGCCCAAATAGGAAGCGGTGCTCGTCGACTTTCTCCGTGCGAATGCCGATGTGTTTGCATGGAGCCCCTCGGATATGCCGGGCATTCCGAGGGAGGTCGCCGAGCACTCCTTGGACATCCGAGCCAGGTCTAAACCGGTGAAGCAACGCCTACGCCGCTTCGATAGGAAAGCGCAGGTTCATCGGGGAGGAGGGCGACAAGCTTTTTAAGGCCGGATTCATCAAGGAGGTGCACCATCCCGAGTGGTTAGCTAACCCCGTACTTGTTAAGAAAAGAATGGGAAGGATAGGATGTGTGTAGACTACACCAGTTTAAATAAAGCCTGTCCCAAGGTTCCTTTCCCACTACCACGCATCGTTCAAATAGTAGATTCCACTGCGGATGCGAAACCCTCTGCCTTCCTTGATGCATACTACGGCTACCACCAAATAAAGATAAGGAGTCCGATCAGCTCGCGACTTCCTTCATCACTCCCTTCAGCATGTTTTGCTACCTCACCATGCCCTTCGGTCTGCGAAACGCCGGGCCACCTACTAGCGATGCATGCTCCACGTCTTCGGGAAACACATAGGGCCGACCGTCGAGGCCTACGTCGAGACATCGTGGTCAATCCAAGACAGTCAGAAACCTGGTCGGAGACCTCGAGATCGCGTTTGGGTGCCTCCGGCGAATCACATAAAACTAAAAACCCTGAGAAGTGCGTCTGTGGGTCCCTCGAGGCATGCTCTTGGGTACATAGTTTCCCAGCGCAGAA
The DNA here is from genome assembly GCA_022036555.1 of Microstegium vimineum. Lineage (NCBI taxonomy): Eukaryota > Viridiplantae > Streptophyta > Magnoliopsida > Poales > Poaceae > Microstegium > Microstegium vimineum. The sequence continues at coordinate 38,675 of JAJDON010000049.1, forward strand.
TCAAGGCCAATCCCGAGAAGGTAACCGCAATCAAAGAGGATAGGCCCGATCAATGACCTCAAGAGCGTGCAAAGGTCACGGGGTGCCTCGCCGCCCTCACCGGTTCATCTCGAGGCTCGGAGAGAAGGCCCTACCCCTTTATCGCCTCCTAAAGAAGACGGAACACTTCGCGTGACCGCCGAAGCCGAGGAATCACTCTCGAAGCTCAAGGCTTTGCTCACCCTCGCCCCGGTCTTGGTACCCCCCGAGTCCGGCCGAGCCCCTCTTGCTCTACGTCGCAGCAACCACCCAGGTAGTCAGCGCGGTCGTAGTAGTCAGAGAGAGGAGGAAGGACACGCCCTGCCGTTTAGAGGCCTGCTACTTCGTGAGCGAGGTGCTTTCCGAGACCAAGACGAGGTACCCCCACATCCAGAAGTTGTTGTACGCGATCGTCCTCACTCGGCGTAAGCTCCACAACCATTTCCTGGCCCCCCGGTCACTGTGGTCTCGTCTTTCCCCTTGGAGAGATAATCCAGAACCGGGAAGCGTCTCGAAGGATCGCCAAGTGGTCGGCCAGCTCATGGGGGAGACTATCTCCTACGCCCCTCGGAAGGCCATCAAATCTCAGGTACTGGCAGATTTCGTTGCAGAATGGACCGACACCCAACTACCCCCAGCGCAGGTTCAGAACGAGCTCTGGACCATGTACTTCGACGGATCGTTGATGAAGACGGGGCAAGGCGCCGGATTTGTTGTTCATATCACCCTCAAAGGTTCACATGCGCTACGTCATCCGGCTCCACTTCCCTGCCTCCAACAACGTCGCCGAGTACGAGGCCCTCGTCAACGGCCTACGCATCGCCATCGAGCTCGGAGTTTGACGCTCGACATGCGGGGACTCTCAGTTGGTGATTGACCAAGTGATGAAAGATTCGAGCTGCCACGACCCCAAGATGGAAGCCTACTGCAAGGAGGTCCAAAAACTGGGACAAATTCTACGGCCTCGAACTCAACCACTCGCCCGTCGGTACAACAAGCTGCCGATGAGCTGGCCAAAATCGCGTCTACTCGAGGTACGGTCCCTCCCGACATCTTCTCGAGGGATCTTCACAAACCTTCCATCGACCTGGACTCGGGGCTCCCGCCCTCGAGCAAGGGGTCGATCGACCCCCCTCGACCGATCCCCCCTTGAGCAGGGAAGAGATCATGGAGATCGACGGGGCTGCCGCAGCGCCAACCCTTCCGACAGATTGGCGCGCACCCTACCTCGAGTACCTAACACGGGGCGAACTCCCAGAGGACCGCACAGAGGCCCATCGTGTAGCCCGACGTGCCAAAACCTACGTCTTGTACGGGGATGGCCACGAGCTATATCGACGTAGCCCATCTGGTGTACTTCAACGCTGCCTCACCCTCGAGGAGGGGAGGGCATTGCTGAAGGATCTACACTCGGGGCTTGTGGCCACCACGCGCGCCGAGAACGCTAGTAGGAAGTGCCTTTCGACAAGGTTTCTACTGGCCGACGCCGTCACCGACGCCACCAACTCGTTCGATCTTGCAAGGGATGTAAATTCTACGCCAGGCAGACCCACCTACCCCCCAAGCTCTTCAGATGATAACCTATAACCTGGCCATTCGCAATATGTGGGGCTCGACATGGTCGGCCCCCTGAAAAGAACCAAGGGTGGCCACACCCACCTCCTCGTGGCTATAGACAAGTTCTCGAATGGATCGAGGCTCGACCCATCGCCAACATCTAGTCTCGACAAGCCATGCTATTCTTCACCGACATCATCCACCGCTTGGGGTCCCCAACATCATCATCACCGACAACGTCACGCAGTTCAACCGGCCAAAAGTTCCGGACTTTCTGTGACCATCACCACATCAGGGTGAATTGGTCCGCAGTCGCCCACCCTCAAACTAACGGTCAGGTCGAGCGTGCCAATGGTATGGTTTTGCAGGCCTCAACCGAGGATCTTCGATCGGCTGAACAACATGGCAGGAGATGGGTCGATGACGCTCGCTGTGCTATGGAGCCTCCGAACGATACCAAGTCGAGCCACGGGTTCTCTCCGTTCTTCTTGGTCTATGGGGGCCGAGGCCGCCTCCCCATTGACCTCGATACGGCCCCCGACTGAAAGCCTACAGCGAGCAACCAACATAGCAGCCTGAGAGGACTCCCTCGACCAGCTCGAGGAACCCGAGATATGGCCCTCTCAAGTCGGGAAAGTACCAGCAAACGCTACGGGGCTACCCACGACAAAAAATGCGCAAAAGGGACCTCGACGTCGGCGACCTCTCGTTCTGCCCGCGACAAAGCAACAAAGGGGCGTCACAAGCTGACGCCACCTTGGAGGGACCCTTCATCGTACAAGGTGCTGAAGCCCGGCACTTTACAAGCTGAAGAACGAAAAGGGCGAATCCTCACCAAAAGCGTGGAACATCGAACAGCTACGTCTTTCTATCCCTGAGGCCTCGACGCCTCGTACATTTCCGCATTATGTACACTTATCGCTTTTTGAACGAATAAAATATGTTCTCGAAGCACATTTCACATTCGTTTGTAACTCAAAAAAGGGAGCATCACCCTGCACCGACAAAGTCGAGCCTCCCCTCGGGGGCTAACAGGGGGCACCCCCCTCCCAAGTCCCCAAAAACTCGAGCGTTTTTTCGAAACTCGTCTTTCCCTCTCGATCTTTTCCCTCGAGTACCTTCATAACTAGGGAAAGACGCCTCAACTCCCTAAGGGTCGCGGTGTCGTCGAGCCAGGGACTCTCCTACGCCCCAGGCTAGGTAATCCTCGCTCGCTCCCCCCCTTCCAGGGATACAGCATGCGTCGAACACTTAGTTCACAACGCCGACTCGGCAAAGAAAGGAGAGAGAGATCGAGAATAGAAATAACAAGACACAAAACCCTTTACAACACTGAGTAGCCTCAACTTGCCCCAACAAAGTCAAGCCCCCCCTCGGGGCTAACAGGGGGGGGCACCGCCCTCCTAAGTCCCCGAAAAACTCAGCGTTTTTTCGAAACTGGCTTCCCTCTCGATCTTTCCCTCGATACGCTTCGAACAAAGTAAAAGGCGCCTCGAACTCCCTAAGGGTCGTGGGGACGTCGAGCCAAAGGGGCTCTCCTACGCCCTAGGGCTACGGTATCCCCCGCTCGCTCCCCCCCTTTCAGGGATACGACGTGCGTCGAACACTTAGTTCACAAGCGTCGACTCAGGCAAAGAAAAGCAGGGAGAGCTCAGAAATGAAAATAACAATGGCATCTTGATCAAAATGCATTAGATATAAGAAGCCCTCGGGGCTCGACGTTGTATCGTTACAAAAGCCTAACTGTTACATGGACCTTCCTATCCAGATAGGCTCGCAGGCCTGGGATTACTCATCGACGGGGTCACCGTCCTCAAGAAGCAATGCAGGAAGGGGGCATCCGCGTTGCACATCGGAAGGTGAAGAGTCTCAGAACCACGACAGCATCCGAGGCTACTGGGCCGCCCCCCTCCGCCCCGCCGAGGGGATCACCTCGGCTCGAAGAGCTTCGCCACTCGCCTCCGGGCACCTCCGCAAATCCATCAACTTCTGGCACCTCGCGCGTTTCTCTTCGTCAGTCAGCCTGGGGTTTCGGTGGCAACCCGTTGGCGACGACGTTGAGGTCATAATTTGTAGGCCGAGTTGACGACCGCGAGGGCCCGCTTCACGCCCACATGCGGGGCAGCACAACGGGCTATGTCCCCCCTCCTCGTCGCCCTCGACCCCCGGGCTCCGGCTCGACCGAGAGGTAGCCCGCAGAAGGTGTTAAAGACGCCCGCGAGCCTCGCGTTAAGGCACGCCTCCGTCCCAGGAGGCCCTGAAGACTGTTCAGTCCTCGTGGCTGGGGCCTTGTCCGTCGCAAGCTCTGCCAAAACAAGCACACAACCCGGTAAAAACCCCAAAAGAGCGAAGAGGTCAGGCAGGGTAGATTCAGCAACACTCTCGAGACACTTACCTTGGGCTTTGCCCTCCAAGTGGCGTAGCTCCCGCTCGGCCCCTCCTTGAGCGGCGGCGGATGTCGATAAGCTCGAGGCCTACCACTGACCTTAGCCTCGAGGCCCTCGAGGCTTGCCTGCGTCATCGGGCTTCCTTCGGGTTCATCCCCCAAACCACGCCCAGGAAATCGCGGGGGTCTGACCTTCTTCCTCCGCCAGGGCCAGCGTGTCGCGCTCGCGGAGACGGCGTCGAGGTCGCCCCGGACCCCCGATCCCCTCCATCGCCTGGGCTAGCTCCTCCTTCACCGGCGGCCTCTTCCTCGGCCTTGCCTTGGCCTCGGGGGCACGTCCCGCTCTTTCCCGACCCTGATGGTCGACTGAAGGGCGCGTCAGCCTCAACTGCGCCGTCTCCTGGCCCACCCGGGCTGCATCCTGCACGCCTAAAAGCCGGCCCTCGCGTGGCGACCTTCGACTCGGCATCCTCCCCAGTGGCTGCCGCCTCGGTTCCTCGCTTGGGCAGCATCGGCCTCCACCCTCTCCAGCGAGGCGCGGAGGGCCTGGATTCCCCTGCGCCCGGAGGATGAACTGAGAACTTCTCGTAGGACCTCGCCCGCAGCGTCTGACAAGGATAAAAGGAAGACATCAAAAAGCAACAGTCTGGCCACCCAAGCAAAACCTAAGGAAAAAACGAAAACCCCCCTCCATTCCCCGGCAATATTCTATGGGGCCCACTTGGCGGCGAGGCGTACCGAGTGCTCAACCAGCCTGTACTCCTCGGATGCCCCACTGCCATAGCTCGGCCTGGTCGTCGAGCGGAGGGAAAAGCTGCCCCAGGGGCTTGAGGTCCGCCAGCCGAGGACCTCTTGTCCCCAGTACCGCGCGCGGGTGGCGACCCCTCTTGGGCCTCCCGCATGAGCCCTGGCGCACTGGGCGGCACCCCCACGGCGCTCCACCTCCTTTGCCAAGTAAAGAAGGGGAAAAAACCCCCCCGCCTGGCCTCTCCCGGCCTCGGGGCCACCCCGTGAGGGTGTCCCACGTCCCGCCGAGCCTTCACCACCGGCAGAGGAAGCCCCGGCCACAGAACGGCCCTGCATGGGGAAAGGTACAAGAGATCATACCTGGCACCACAGACCACTACGGCTCGAATAAGTCGGAGCACAACTTACCTCGAGACAACGACCCCCCAGCCTCGAGGCCGGCCGAGCCACCTCCGGTTCCCCCACGGGGGCTTTCGACGGTGGTCATCTCCGCCGAGCCCACCAGCTCGGCCACCATCTCGGCCACCTCTTCGCGGTGGACTTTCCCTCACATCCCGCCTTTCTCCACGCGGGTGCCCTCGGCCGCTCGACCCACCCCCCCCTCGACCTCCGGCATCGACGAAGGGCCCCAAACGCGGCAGCGGTCATGCCCCTCGCGCTCGAGCCGCTCGCGCCTCCAGCGAGGCTAACCCTCGGGCCCCGCCTCGGCGTTGGGGGAGCCGGGCCTCCCCCTCGTTCGCAGCAACTTGGGGGCCCGACCACCTCCATCTCGGGGGCGGCTTGAGGCTCGCTCCCCTTGGTCGCCCACCGTCGACGCAGGACCCGCGCCTTCCGAGCGCCGGGTGCACCTCCCTCCCGCGTCTACTAAAGGCACTTCGTCTTGGGAAGCCACGAGGCACTCCCCCCTTGGCCGGCTTCAACGGTAGGGGCCGACCTCGAGGTCGACCCCTCTCCTCCTCCTGTTCTGACGGCCACCCCTGTTCGGGCGCCGTCTGTTCCTCCTCGCCCCATCCACCTCGACATTGCTGTCGCTGTCCTCCTCCCCCTCGTCGTCCTCCTCTTCCGAGGGCGATTCCTCCTCGGGAAGGCCCTCCCTCCTCTTCGGGCTCGGCGCTGATCCCTCGCCTCCCTCCCCCCGGGGCCCCTTCTTGGCCTGTCCCCCTTTGGGCCTTGTCCTTGCTTTTTTTGTCCTTCTCCCGCCTGGAGGCGCCTCGCCTAGGAATTACCCGGCCTCCTTCACCGGTGGAAGCAACTTCTGGAAGGGAACGTTCCCCTGGGGAATGCAAGGCGTCAGAACGCAAGCAAAAAAGGCGGACAAGTTAACACAAGAACTCTAACAAGGGAGAGGACTTTACCAACTCGATGTACCCCTTGTCCGGCCTCATGGGACCCTGGCGCCCGTTCTGGCGTCGAACGAGACCGCAAAGAAGTGGTGAACGTGGCATACCACCCCTCAGGGGCAGTTCGTCTCCCAGGAGGCACACCCCGAGAGGTCGACCCCCGGGACGCATCTCGTCGAGGCGGAAGGGTCGAGCCATCACCCGTACGACCCCCGCTGATGGAATGCCGAAGCGACGATTGCTGCCGTGAGTCCCTCCTTTTTTCTGACGCCCCAAACCGCGTCCAGCAGGTTGTTGAGACGGCGCTGCTTGCTTTGCACGACGTCGTACCTCCAGCATCGGCTGCACGTCGATCGCCTCCCGGTGTAGGCCGGAGCAGGTTGTCGTCATTCCTTAGGTAAAACCCCCCGGAGTGCCATCCGGAGTGGCTCGACGAAAGCTTCGCCGGGATCCAGAAGTTCGACCGCTTAAGGGCGAGCAGCAGCACTCGGCCCTGACCATCTTGCGGGAAACCCTTGAGGGGCCGCCGCATGAAGATGTTTGCCTCGAAGAGATGGAGCCATAACTCCCAATGAGGCTCGATCCCGAGGTAGCCTTTGCCACGGCAGCAAAGACCGTTCATGACAGACGCCGTTGGGGTGAGGTGTTGAAGCTCCATGCCATAGGGTAGAGGATTGCGCGCAGAAGACCGGGTGGGGGGGCGCCTAGTCCCGCCCGGTGGAAGATCTCGAAGCTCACCACATATCCCCCCGTGGGATTGGGCTCGGCGTGGTCCGGCGAGGGCAACAACCACTCCGGGCGGTCGGTCGAGGTGACAGGCCGAAGGAGGCCGCCTCCACCAAATTCCCCAGGCGCGAGCAGTCATCGAGGACGCGAGCCAATCACGGGACCGACAAAGCTGTACTTGCCATGGGATCAAGGAGGCCGTGCGTTTGGGGCTTGGGGGCGGAAGGAAACGTTCCCAACTCCCCTCTCTTTCTCTCGCGTGCGCAGAGGTCCAATTCGCAGGGCGTCTAAGGCAATGGCGGGGAAAGGAGACGGGGAAGGCGATGGCAAGGAGGCGGGGGGAGTGCAAGTGCGGGGAAAAAGCGCTCGACTCCTCACCTTCGCTATTTATAAGGGGGAGGCCAAGGGACGGATCCGGCAAACAGGCAAGAGAATCTCTGCATTTAATACGCCTGTACCCCCCCTTCCCTCGTCTTCCCCCAGGATAAGGTGTTCTGCCCATCGTCGGCTCCGCACCGCACTCCGCCCTGCAACTGCCACTGTTACCCGAGCGACATCGCCTAAAAAGGCGCGCGGCCGGAGCGTTATCTTCGGAGGTAAGGAATCTTGAGGCAGCGAGAGCTGCCCCCCGAAAAGGGTTCGACACTACCCTCGAGTACCCGAGGCCAAAATACCTCGGTTAGGACTTCGGTCCACCCCCCAAAATCTCAAGGGGACAAAGGCCAGCCTACGAACGGGGTCGATAGCCCCCCTCGAGTACCGAGGTCTGAGGAGACCTCGGTCATCGACTCCAGTTCACCCCCAGCCTCGAAGGGACAAAGGCTGGTCCTTTTTGGGGTTCGAAAAGCCTCCCTCGAGAGCTCCACCCAATGGCAAGGCACAGTATGTCCCCAATTCAATTAATTACCCATTCTTCCCCCGGCGTCCACAAGGCAGGACTCCCCCCTGAGGATAGCGTTGGATGACGAACCATCCATCAATCTTGGGAGCGAAGGCTGGCCCTTACATAGGGGTTTAACAGCCGCCCTCGAGTACTTGAGGTCAGGAAGGACCCATGGTTAACGGGCTCCGGTCCACCCCCAAATCTTGAGGGATAGAAGGGGGGGACTCCACAAACGGGGTTCGACAGCCGCCCTCGAGTAAAGGCAAGGGATGTCTCCGGGGGCCAGGCGCGTGCCCCTAGCTCAAGAACAAAATCTCGAGGTCCCCTGGGACATATCCGAGGCAAACCAAGGAATACCTAAGGGTCCCTCCGCTGGGGGGCATCGAGCCACCAACTCCTATCGAATGGGGGGCACCTTGGTAAAACCAAGGGCGTGCTTATAAAAACGTCTTACTAAATTAACGCCCCCCGGCCAAGCGACCCCTATCGAAAGGGCACATTCTAGTTTTTACCCCTGGGGCCCCCCTTTTTGGGAAACGCCACAACACTCCCGGGCTTTTGGGGTCCAAGGGGGGCCTGCCTTCCCCCCCCCTCCGAAAAGCGGACCTGGGAAAAAGGGCGCTAAGGAGGAAGGGCCCGCCCCTTGAGGGCCCGGGGCCCCCAAAACAAACACCCCTCGCAAAGAGGGGGGGGAAAAACCTACCTGGCCAAAACGCCCCGGGGGGGGGGCTCTACTCCAGTAATTTAAGGGGCGAAGGCTGGCCCTCAAGGGTTGACAGCCCCCCCGAGCACTCCCTTTTTAGGAAAAACAAACGACCCCCGGGAGGGCCCACGTCCCCCAGGGACCCCTTTAAAAAAAACCCGAACAACATATCATACCCCCAAAGGGGTTTTTTTAAACACCCCTCGGGGCCCCCCCCCCGGGGGGGCCCCCGCGGGGGCGCCCGGCGCCACCCCACGGGGAATCGAACCCTCACAAAACCCCGCAGGGAAGGCAAAAACCCCAGTAATCTTTACCCCTCCAAAAACATATATCATAGCCCCTAAGGATTTTCAATCACCCCTGGGGCCTCGGGGAGTCGGGGGACAAGGGGAAGGGGGACCCAAACCCTTGATAAAATTAATGCTAAACATACAACCTTTTTAAACAGGGGCCAGCCCCTGTTCAAATTTATTTTAAAAAAGACCCACACCGAAAAGGGCCCCCTACACCGGCTTGACAACCTCCGGGCCGGGCCCCCCCCACGGAAAAAGACGGAGAAGGGGCCAACGAACACCCCTCCGTCTCCCCTCGACCCGAAGACGGCCAAGGGTTTAACGAACGACCCCCCGGCTCCTACCCCCCACACCCGGTGACGGACGGGGGGTCGAACGAAACCCCTCAGCCCTATTTTTCGACCCCCCCGACTCCGCCTCTGCTCCCACCCTACCTCGACACGGGAAAACCCAAAGGGGTCGAACGAACAACCCCGGCGGGGGGATCAGCCCAATCTCCCGGAAGGTTAAAAAAAAATCCCCTAACACAGGGGCCTCGCGTCCGCGTCAAATCCCCCAATCCCCCCGTTCCCCCCTCCCTCAACTTTTTTCAAACCCCCGGGGCCAACGGGGTAGGCCCACACACCCCCGAACGGAACTGCACCCTCGACCACTTGGGGGAAGGGCAAAGCCCCCAAAGGGCCAAAACCCCCCCCGACCGGGGGGCTCACCCCCCCTCCAACAACCAAAACGGGGCCCGTCCCCCCTCCGTCTCGTTTTAGCTGGGTTTTTGCGCCCCCCGGGGAAGCTGTCCCGACTCCCGGCGATTTTCACTGCCACCAAACCCCCGGGACGCCAAAAACGGAAGGCCATGCGACACAGTGCCGCGCCCCCTTCCCCCGGACACCCCCCGGGGCAGCCCCCATACTACGACTTAGGATCTTTTACCCCGGCCCCCCCTCCCCTTTCAAAAAAGGGGCCAGGAAAGGGGGGATCTGGGGGGGGCTCTGGGAAATTTTTTTTCCCCAGACTCCACTTTTTGGACAACCCATACCAACCACACAACACCTGCCATCGACCCCCGGTACCCCAACCCACCGCCTGGGGCCCCCCGCACCCTTTAGGCTCCAATCGCTCTGACGATCCCTGAACTCACTTTACCCCCCGAGACACACTTGGGGCAGAAAACAAGTCACCTTTTCCCCCTGGACGTAGGGCTTCTTTCCCTTACCGGGTAAACCTTTGTCCTCTGCTCACATCTAGAGGGGGCACGCAATAAAATTTCTAGTTGGGGGTTTTTGCCCCCCGGGCATAACACCACATTAGACATTCGGACCAGGACAAAATTAAACTTAAACTTTTTGGGAAAGGAGTATTTCGGAAACAAACAACTGTAACAATACTAATAAGCGTCTAAAAGTAATCAAAATTTTGCCCGATGAGCTACAGGGCAATTGATATTTGATTCCAATCCCTTCCAATTAACCAAAAAATATAAGCTGATAAAAAATAGGCCTTTTTATTTTACAAAAAGGGGATTTCTTTAGACATTCCCAAAAAAGATTAGCATTTTTTTTATTTGACAAGCAGAAAAAACTGGAACAAAAGGAGGGTGACGCAGGTAAATCTTCCTTTTTAAAGGAAAGGCAAGAGCCATGTTTTCGCAGTAATTTTGTGAACAACATCTGCCTATGACACTGAAAAGTTGAAAAGTGATACTAACAAAATCAGTAAATGAAAAAAAAAACCCTGGGAATTTTTAAAAGTAGAAAACACTGAGCAACGCAAAACCCAAAACGCTGAAGAAAAAGTGTAATCCCCCAGACGAAACCTGGGAAAATCGCATCTTTTGTTTCCCTGCCCTTATTTTTCCAGTGAACTTTTTAATCCCATGGAACCAAAAACCAAAGCTTTTAAGACAGGGCAGTTTTTAATTCCCTTAGGGGCGTAGCTAGCTTTTTGGAGCGTGTAAATTTTTTACTCTCAATACGGGGAATGAACCCTTCCAAGTCCCAAAAATCACACATGCAAAACCCCCAAAACAATTGCTTAAGGGATGAAGGATCGCAGAAAACCAATTGTGTGTACGTTTATGTTGGGAGTCTTGATAGGCAGGGTGGGGTTACGCGGGAAACCAAAAGGGTCCCCCCCAAGTGGACCCCCAAGAGCGAATTTTAAATTTTCCCCCAGTTTCTCAAACATTGGGCACTTCAGTGTTCTGCTAGCCCAAGACCTCGACAAACAACCGTGGAGCTTTGTGGAAGTTAAATTTTAATCCCAAAAAAATGGCCTCCCCTTTCAAAGAGAACAAGTTTTCAAGAACGGATCATCGAAAAACCCTTTCAAATCTTGCACAAGGCACAGTTATGTTTTCAATCCCACGCTCCTTGTTCATCATTTCCCAGCTGCTCACCAAAAATACTTGATTCACAGTCTCAAGAGTTTTTGAAGTTTTCCAGTTTTGAAAGCCCTTAGGGGCCTCCACTCCAAAAAAATAGCGGAACTTTGCTCTTCCACACAACGTCACAAAAGGGCCAAACTGTGAGCTTAAAAAAACCCCTGGAGATTTCAATTTGGTTACTTGACATCAAATCTGAAATTAGAGACTCTATAGTTTCTGGGGTAGCTTATTCCGTTTTTTCTCAGACCATGTACGAATTAAAAAAACCAATTAGAAGGAATTGGGACTTTGAAGAGCCTTCCTTCAAGGACAGTAAGGTTTTGGTTCAGATAATATTGAAGGAAGACAACACAAGGTTTTCCTTGCCTTAGCGTCCGCAGGCGTGGAAATTTATCTTCATGCTCATTTTTTATTTTCCCCACTAAATCAATAACGAGACATCTCATCCATTTAAATTCTCACCAAAACATTAAAAATACCAAACTTTTATTTAAAATTGTAAGGGTAACTCTCCAAAACATGATTCGCAGTACCCACCCCACCAAGTTCTCCCCCCAAACAAATTTGCAACTTTTTTTGGTCTTTTCCCGAATACCCCCTGAAACTTCCCTATTTACTGTTCCCTTTTTTGACTACAAACCCTTCTGCAATCCAAGTCGCACAATTTTTTTCCCTTGGCAAGGCATCTTAGGAAAAATCGCTATAAAGCAATTTTAAGCCCCTACAAGTCAAAACTCGGCTTAAATTCCCAACCCTGTGCATCCTTCTCTAGTTCAGAGGGAAGTTGACATATTCGTTTCCCAAAAGGGGGAAAATTGCTTCCTTTAAAATAAACTCCTAAGTACAATTGCCAAGGCAAACCCCCACATTTTTTTTTTAAAATTTAACAGCTACACCGAAACTTAATGGCATTTGGGGCAACGGCAGACCCCCTTTTTCTTTCAATATCATTACTAGCTCCAAGTTTGATGAGCTTTTTCCATTGACAAGCCTTACATTTTTCAAGCATCTACTACTCCTAAGTTCAGCTGGGCCGCCCACAATGGGGCCCAAAATTTCTTAGAAACCCGTGGTATTCATGAAGCTCTTTTGGCAGTTCCCAAGATATCCATTACACTTTTTGCATACAGTAGCTAACTCGATACCTTTAGGGGCCCCGACTCTCGTTTAAGGAAAAGTTTTTGGGCAAAGTGGGAAAGGCATCCTTCAACCTAATGGCAACTTGAGCATAATCTTGGGCAAGACAGCCACATCCCTTTTTCCTTTGTTGGAAACAATGCAACTTTTTTTTAGAATTTTTAAACACACCGCATATTTTTATACACTTGGGGTTCCTATTCATCTAATACAACTAAATACTTATTTTTTCCAAACACTTCCTTTAGCCTGCTTTAACCTTGGGGTTCCATCTGAAAAACCTTTTTTTTTTTCCCCTTTTCCCCCCTATTTCCATGCTATAATCCTTTTGAACCGAAAACTATAACTAAGCAAAAAAGTAGATCTGAAAAGTAAGACAAAAAAATAATTTTTTTTATTGTTTGGCTCTCCCACAGCCGGGGTAAAATTTTTATACCCGGGTAGGGGGGTTTGTAACAGACACACAAGGATTAAACAGAAAAAAGGGGGGAAAAAAAAAAATTGCGGGGGGGCCGAAAAAAAAACCGGGGGTAGATTGAGAAGGGAAAAATTTTCCGGGAAGCAAAGTTACGTCTTGGGGCAGAAGGGGGTTCTTGCAGGAATTTCGCCTTTGAAGGGGGAAAAAGCTGCTGTTGATCGCCCCAAATTTTGAGGGCCCCGGGGAAATTTTTTGGGGCCCGAAGAATTTTTAAAACGGGGGTAAAATAATGCAGCTCGGGGTGGAAAAATTGATGGTGGAACTTTTTAAGCCGGTTAAGGTATTTGGGTTTTTTTTGCACTATAGGAATATGGGAAAGGGATCAAAGATTGCGCGACAATCGAGGATTTTTTAATTGGTTTGTAACTGTTCGCGGGTACAGAAGTAGGGTCTGTTGGGACTTTCGGTTTTGCGCGCGGGAACAGGAATCGGGAGGTACTTTGGGGAGAAAGTTCATAGAAAATTTTTGGGGAAAAAATTTTTACCTCCAAAATTGGGGGGGGGTTTACACCATTTTTCAACTTCAAAAAGGGCAAGACTCCATTGATCGGGACCGTTTTTTATCGGGGTTTAAAAACATTGGTTTAAATTCCGGAGATGAGGGGCCCAAAAAGAAAAGGTTGTTTCCGTGGAACTGAAATAAAGCAGGGGTTTTTGCCGACAAGGTTTATTGAAAAAGCATGTTTCCAAAGGGGGTGAAATTGCCCCTTGGGGGGTATACCGATAAAAGAAAGGGCCTGGGGGCAGGGGACGTGGGGAGGGAGAAAAAAACTGCATGGCAATAGAAAAAGTTGCGGTTGAAGGGACCCGATGGAAGGTTTCACGGAAGTGGAAGGAAACTGGGATTTTTTTTTTTAAAATTTTATGGGATTTTTAGTCCCGACTCTTGTACGATCGTTTTTTTTTTAAAATAAAGTTTTGTTAGGAAAAAATTATTATTAATTTGGGGCCCACTTCTCGCGAGTCATTTTTCCTAAAAATAGGGTTTTTTTTAGAAAGGCGATTACCTTACAACTCCCCATACGGGAGTAAAAATTTGCCCAAAAGCCCGCGGGAAAAATCAACATATACAAAAAATTTTTTTCTTTTTTTACTTTTCCAGAAATTTTACTTTTTTGCATTAGATCTAGTTTTTAGTTCTTAAGTTTCCCCGGGCGCCCTTCGATCTCCGCAACCCTTGCAAGGCCCGCGAGCAAACCGCCTTTTTACCCGGCGATCGCTGTCGTCCTTTACTCACTTTTGTTATCCGTCAAGTTTGAGCCTTGCACCGGGGGCATCGCCGTTTTCTCGTTTAGATCTTTTCTATTATCGTCCTTCGATTAAGGGCAAATCGATGGGACACCTTTGGGTACAATTCGGGGATAATCCGAGGTGTTGAAGACCTAACGCTTTTGTGTCAACACAAACCTTTGGGAAAGGATGTTTTTAGCCTTAGCAATTTTTTTCAATAAGGATCTCGGGGAACACGGGGCCACCAAAATGGTGGCTTTTTAACGCCGATCAAGGCCCCTAGATAGCTTCCCAAAAGAAACCCTTCCAATAAGAAAAACCTTATCAAAAATGGGGGGGGGCCATCCCCTGGGGCACTTCTCAGGGGGTCAAGCCAATTTGGAGCAACCAAGCTTTTTTACAAATTGAAAAGGGTCAAATCCCCAAGAGGGGGAATTGGGATTCTTTTAAAAATTTTAATGCAATATTAAAACCTAACAAGTCAACACCCCCATGCCACTGGAAGTGTGCCTAAAAAAAATGGTACAAGGAATGAAAATAAAACAACCTAAAAATTCTAAAAATTTAAAGAAAACAACAAAAGGAAAGCAAAATGTAAAGACAGGGGAAAAAGAATTTGACAAACCCATGTTTTTTTTAAAAAAAAATTTTTTAGAAAAAATTTTTTTATTAAACTTCCGAATTTCTTTTTAGGGTTTTTTTTGAAGGGGTTAAATTTAAACCCCCAAGATAAAATCCCAACCACAACAATATAATTTTTCCTAATCCAAAAACTCCTTTTTTCTTTTTACATTTCAGTTTTTAAAAAAATTTCCTCCAATTTTGCAAGGGGCACCAAAAAAAAAAAAAAAAAAAATTTGGGGCCTAACCCCCAATTTTAAAAAAAAAAAGGAGCTAAAAGCCATGGTGAAAAAAAAATTTTAAATAATTTTTTTCCTAAAAAAATTAAAAAAAAGGGAAAAAATTCAAATGAGGGTTTGAATTTCCTTTTTTCACAAAACTAAGTGTCTGGGTAGAATTTCCCCCTTTGGATCCCAAGAAAAATTGCGAAAGGGACCCCAAAATTTTCTACACTTCCCTTTAAGTTTTTAAAAGGGGGGTTTTTGGGGGGCCTTTGGGGGTAAAAACCCATTGAAAAACTAATCCCATTGAAGATAATGAAGGTTTTTGGGAAAAATTTTTAAAAAAATTTTATGAAAATTAAACTACTTTTCCAAAAATTTTCCCCTTTTAATGCTAAGGGAATTTTGAAAATGAAACCCATTTTTAAAAAGGGGGAAAAAGCAAATTAAAATTTTTTGGGGTTTTTTATTTTCCTTTATCGAGGAGGAAAAACTTGGGGGGGTTTTAGGAAAAATTCAAATTTTTCAAAAAACCCCAATAAAATCAAATAAAAAAAACAATCCGGCAAAACCAATAAAAGAAATTCCAAAAATTTTTTTAAAAACCAAAAAAGGGGGGAAAACGGGGCCCCCAATGGGGGTGGGCCCCAAACCCCCCCCCCCCAATCCCACCGGCCCAGGGAACACCCCAAGGATCCCCCACTCTTTTCAACTTTGTTTTCCCCCAAAAATTTTTTTCCTGGCCCCCCAAAAAAACCCCCAAAAACCCCCCCCCCCCCCCAAAAATGGGCCCCTTCTAGAAGGACGGGAGGTCCCACCCCCCAAGGGGGTCGACCACCCCCCCTAAGGCCTATGGGGGGCCCACCCCTTTGCAGCCCCATGCAAAAATTACATGCTGAATTTCCCTCCACCATTGAGCTAAAGGCGGGGTTTGGGTCCAAGGGCTCTCATCACCACTACTGATACTTCACTTCGAAAAAGCGGTTTTTCACTCCTCCCTCTTCTTGGTACATGTGTGATATTTACATGATCTCATGCAAACAAAAAGAACTAAAAACCAAAAATTGGGTTTAAATTTTGAAAAGTAATCTTAGACATTCTTTAGATATTTCTTGCATAAAACTATTCCATATACATATGCTTATGCTTTGGGGGAAAAAAACTTAAAAGGAAACCATATTGACTAATTATTTTGAGTGTGATAATTCTAGTTAGAAATCCTACCTTTTCTATTTAAAGTGCTTTGGGGATATTGTTTTGATAAAATTCTAAAACCATAGTGTCACATACTCCTCAATGGTGAAAATTCCTACGAAACCATATACTCTTTCATGATATAAGCTTTTTACTAAGCTGCTTGCTTTATGTTGAGTTTGGGAAAATTTTGTGACCCTTTTGGAAAATTTATCATCCCCAAGAACAAGACACGTACACATAAAATTATATTGCTGCTCTACACTCGAAGAAAAGCAGAAAAAATGCCTTTCTTTTTCACATAGTTTATGCCCATGTCTAATAAAAATTCTCTCTCTAGTTGTTGGTAGTCAATGAGACATAGACTATGCAAGCTTATGAAAAATATAAAAAAATATAAATATAGGGGCACATGAAGGTCCCCAAATTTTAGAAAAAAATGATGAGAAAAGAAAGCTCATAAAAAAAAGAAGAAAAAAAAGAAAAATAAATAAATAAAGATAGCTGTCTCAAACTATAAGTTAAAAGAGAGATCATATCAAATAGAGGAGTATTGATCATTTTCCTTTTCACACACTTGCCATCGTGATCTAAGATATGACACTTCTCTCCTTGGATCCGGAATTTGACTTTTCAACATATGCAAAGTAATTTGCTACATTCTTTTTCCTACCTTTTAGCTACACATAAGCCTTTTTAGATAGGGAAAAGAAGCAAACTTTGATATTTTCCTTGAGAGGAATCATACAAAACCCTTGAATGATCTAGAGTACCATTTGAGGAGTATAATAACTATCTTTTTTGTAAAACTTTGAAAAACCCAAGTTACTAAGAAATGGATTAGGAAGATGACTTTGCTTCAAGAATTGTTCCACTTTTTAACCCTCAAGGATAATATGCTAAACCAAAAAATCCCACTTTTTTAAGAAATGTTTTTGGAAAGAATTTTATGCTATCTATATATATATTAAGGTTTATGTTATGTTTACTTTAACCTTTACCGAGGACGAGCAAAGACTTAAGCTTGGGGATTTGTTTACGGGGAAAATGTCATAATTTTTTATACTCAAAATCACCATCAACAGCCTCAAAATGAAGGGACATAAGCATATCACGAGTATATTTTATCCAATAAAAAGTTCCATATGTCCATGGAGTATTTCTTGCAGGACTACAAAAATGGAGAGAAATGAGCAGTGGGACCCACCATGGGGGGGTGGGGCCGACCACCCTATGGGCCCACCAGCCATCCCACGCTGGCCATGACCAGGAGAAGCACTCCCAAGAGATCCCCCACTCTTGGATCAACTTGTGCTTTTCTCCCAACGGCTCATTTTTCACTTCACATGGATCCATGGGCCCACAAAGTACAAACCGACAATCCAAAAGTGGTCCAACCTATCACACCCACCCCCAAGACATGTGGGCCACCTGTAGAAGGATAGGGGAGGTCCCACCACCCATAGGGGGGGTCCCCCCCCCCCGCCCCCTAAGCCTATGGGATCCCACCTCCTTTTGCATCCGCCATGAAAAAGATGCACATGCTGAATTTCCTCTCCCCCGATTAATCAAAGGCGGTTAGGATCCAAGGGCTTCCATCACCCCGTCACGCAAAATCGATACGTGGTGGTAGAGTAGCCCCTACTCCCACCTCTCCACTAAAATAACCCCCTCACTCCCTCTCAAGATTACTTTTGTATAGTGTTAGTGTTGTTAGGAGTTTAGGTGAGCCTCTGGCCCTTCAGCCTAGTCTTCCCCGGAGGTCTAGTATGCTTCTATATTTATTTCTCTCTTTGTAAGACTTGAGTTATTTATATAGAAAATCTTCTCTACTTTGCCTTAGTACTTTACTTATTGTAACATGACAAAATTATCTTGTATGGTTGTTAGCATAGTCATAGTTGTTTGATAGTAAGATAATGGTAGTATACCTTTGCACGGTTCACCGCCCTAACCCCGTGAAGTAAACCTTTGCACGTTCACCGCCCTTAACCCGATGCTCTGATTCAGTTTTCACCGGAATCGGATTAGAGTAGTAAGATATAGTGTAACATGGTGGTCTAGACATATCTTTACCTGTGTTGCGGCTTGTCCAACGGTTTGTTTGTGGTACCTAGTAGGGTGACAGACCTATCTAGGCTTTGATCCCACCAGTTGGGGCCAATTTAAATTAAAGCGTAGGCCTTTTTGTGCTAGGGGTTTAGCAGCCTCCTGTTGCTAAGTGACCTAGTGGCCCGAATGCAATTGTGTTATGAACATTGTTCTTGCGGGATATGCCCTTGTCTTGCTAAGTAAAAACCATGCAAGTAAGATAGAATATTTGGAAACCTTATGCTCGCTTGTTGTCCTCCTCGCTCCTAAACTACTCTTTATCATTGGAACTTCTCTTGCGTGTCATTACATTTACCCATATAATCATTTACCCCTACCTAGTTTAGTTGGTATATTAGTTAGGGGATCACCATGGTTAGCTATCAATTCTTAAACCAGCTTCCCTGAGGATAAATACGAACTCTGGAATACTCCTGGGTGAAATGCAAAAACGGTATTCTTCCCTTTGCAAAATATTCTACATGAGCATAATAAATACCAACTATTACTGTGCCAGGCCCACCTCCAGACTACCTGCGATGGTTTGGAGCCCTAGTCTGGAGCTCTGGTCCGAAGCCAGGAAGCTTACTGAGTTGAAACTCAACTCAGCCATGCAGCGTCGGGCTAAACCGTCGGGCCACAAACCGTCGGACTAGTCCGGAGCCTTCTCCTGGTTTCACTTCCTCTGACATAGGCCACCGGACCAATCAAGATTGATTCGGAGCCCTCCGGACAGGTTGTCCGGCGCTCTCCTCCTCAGAGCTATTTTCCTAAGGCAGGACCGTCGGACACCTCCAATGGTCCCGACGCCTCCTAGGTTGAACTGGTCTAGAGCCCTTCCTTTCTCCCCCCTTCTTCACCTCGTTTCACTAAGTCTTTTGAAGGGGTTTTGCTCCTAAACCCTCTCAAGGGCTGTTTGGCAGGGGCTCTAGGATAGGTTGTGACAAAGTGCATACACCAATATTCCCAAACTCTCCTAGGTCAAGCTACTAACCTCATACCCCCCTTCGTAGTACGGTTAAAGGAAAAACAAAGTCCTAGTCTATACTTAGTGCCCTTCTCACACCTGAAGAATCATGGCCCTGTTGGTTTCAGTTTATTAAGGACGAAGATATATTATTATGGCTAATGTGTGTTTTGCAGAGGCTATGCGTAGCTAAGCCATAGTGAACAACATGAATGGGCATCATTGGTTATCACTTAGCCCCCAAGATGGACATCATTTCAGATTTCAAAGAGACATAATGAAGACCCTAGAGTGTTTGGCTAAGTTTCAATAAGGAGATGAAGGGCACTTAGTATAGATAGGTCTTTATTTGATCTTTGGCCGTACTATAAGAGGGGTTGAGACTATAGCTTGACTTAGGAAAGCTTCATGACTTAGGGTTTTGGGGCACACTTGACTTCCTTAGCTCTAAGCAAGCCTATGGGGACCATAAATACCTACAACAACTTCCAATGTTTATCGCGATGAAAACCGAAGTTTGAGAGGAGGGGATCTCTGAGCGTCACACGCTGAGGTCCAGGGCATCGGACGCTGTCCGGGGCGCCAGACGCTAAACGCCGGACAAATGACGTAAGCACGTCCTAGCGTCTGGCGTGGTTATAAAGAGCTCCAGAGACGTCCAAATTTTGCAACGGACGCGTCTAAACACATGGGCGTTCGGACGCTAGCGAGGCGTCCGGGAATATTTTCCCAGAAACCTGAGAGCACCAATTGGCGCCGGAAACCCGAGGCGCACGTCCGTCGCCCTGCTAAACGGGGAACAGGAACTAGCCGTTGGGGCCCAGCGACAAGCGTCCGTCGCCTAGCATGGAGCGTTCCCCTCGCCAACTTAAAATGCCTATTTTCCCCAGCCCGAGGGTGAGTGTGGGGTGAGTATAAATACTTCACCCATGCCTCTCCCACCTTGCCTTTGCTCATTTCATTTGCTGGTTACTTTGAGAAGGTTGGGGAACAGAGCAAGAGCCCTAGAGAGATAGAGTGATTCGCGAATCCATCCATCCTCTTCTCTAGTTCACCAAGATTTCAAGTGTGCACCCACTCTAGTTGTGAGGCTTGATTGATCAAGTGAAGATCAAGTCTTGTTACTCTTGGTGATCGATATGACCTAGATGGTCCGGTGGTGTTGCGGAGGAAGATGATCGCCGAAGTTGTTGGCGGCCCTTCTCCATCGACTTGTGATCGGGTTTGTGGGCGGTTCACCAAGCCGGAGCGGCGAAGAAACCAGCCCGTAAGAGCACTCATCCCTTGCGCGGGGTTGAGTGGGGGCGATAACCGTGCGCGGTGCTCCAACAGGACTAGGGGGGGGTGTCGATCCTTGATACCTCGCAAAATGTCATCATGTCAATTTCCTTGCCCCTTCTCCTTACTTATCGCAATTACTTTTTAGCATTACTTTCCGCTTTACATTCTTGTTGTTTGAGTAGAATTGCATAGGGCTTTACCGCTTTCATTGTCTTGTCTTGCTTGCTTAGCTAGGACACACTTTGGGAAAGCACTATGGGGGTAATTGTCTCTTAATAGGTTTTAATTATTGATTAGAAATTTAAAAGAGCCTAATTCAACCCCCCTCTTGGGCATCTTGATCCTTTCAAATTGGTATCAAAGCAAGGTTCCTTGTCTTAAGCTTAACCACTTAGAGAAAGATGTCCCATGGGGATGGACCATCGCCCATCTTTGATGGAGAAGACTTTCCTTATTGGAAAGTGCGCATGGAGGCTTACCTCGAA
Organism: Microstegium vimineum; assembly: GCA_022036555.1. Lineage (NCBI taxonomy): Eukaryota > Viridiplantae > Streptophyta > Magnoliopsida > Poales > Poaceae > Microstegium > Microstegium vimineum. Next base: position 59,413 of record JAJDON010000049.1, read on the forward strand.
GCCTTAGATGTTGGTGTGCTCAAAGCCGCCACCGATGGATTTCCTCAATATGATGGAGAACCATTCGGTGACGAAGTATACTATGAGAAGTGAATGCAAAGCCCAGAACACTCTCTTTGAGGGGCATTGGCAAGGACATGTTCAACCGTGTGCGCACCTCTAAGACCGCGCACGAGTTGTGGAAGAACATTTGTGCTCTTCATGAGGAAACAAAGAGCGAGCGAGAAGAGTGATATCACTTAGTCATGAATAAGATGAATGCTTTTACTATGCTCACCCATGAAAATGCGAATGAAATGTACTCACGCTTGAATATTCTTGTAGAAGAGTTGAATGCTCTTGGGCTAACTCAAATGGAGCCCGCTGATGTTGTGAGGAATATCTTTGTGTGCTTCCAATTGGCAAGTATGGCAACATTGTGACGGTGTGCATCAAAGTGATCTTTCCAACTATACCCCATTACAAGTCTTGGGAAAGATCAACGCTCATGAGATGTACATGCACATCCACAAAGAAGGAGAAGACTCATCATCCACCAAGAAGAAAGATTTGGCACTCAAATCTAGCCATGACATGGGCAAGTCAAAGGTGGTATATGATAGCTCAAGTGAAGAAGATGATGAATCAAACATTGCTCTAATGGTGAAGAAGACCACCAAGATGCTAAAGAAGCTAAACAAGAGCGGTGTCAAGTTTGATTCAAGAAAGAAGAAGTTCTTCACTAGTAACAAGAGGAAACCCTTGTTGAAGATGAGTGCTACAATTGTCGTTATCTTGGCCATCTAGCCCACCATTGTCCCAAGCCTAAGAAGGACAAGTACAAGAATGGAAAAGAATAAAAAGATGAGTCAAGTGATGATGACAAGAAAGTTGAGAAGCCATACAAGAACAAAGGTGCTTCAAGAAAAATGAGTTCTAACACCACAAGAAGCAAGATGGCAAGGCATACATGTTGGTGATTGGTTAACCGACATTGAAGACACTAGTGACTCATCCGATGAAGATAGTGAGATGAGAAGTGTGGCCGCTCTTGTCATTGGGACTTCATTGCCTCCTCCACCATCGTCATCCTCTACTACCACATCCTATACACACCTATGCCTTATGGCCAAAGGTGACCGGAAGGTACAATCCAAAGTAGAGAAATAGTGATGATAGTGGTAGTGAAAGTGACAATGAGTATGAAGCTCCCTTCTTATGATGAACTCATTAAATTTCTCACCAAATACACCAAACTTGTTTGGGGAAGGAGCAAGCTAAAAATGAGAAGCTTGAAAGAAAAAAAAATGATGATTTGCTTGCTAAACTTGAAATAACCCCCAAATGCTAGTGATGCGTTAATAAGTGAAAACAAATCCTTATCCTCACATGCTAAGGAGCTCAAATCCTCGCTCAAAGAGCTAAAATAGAAACATGATAAACTAGAGGGGGCCATCACAAGACTTAGAGAAAGATGCAACAAACTTAAAGGAAGAGTACACCGAAAATAAAGATGAACTATGATACTCTCCTTATAGCAAATGAATGTCTTGAATATGCTTTGCCTATTGTTGCTAACCCCATTGTCAAGATTGACATTGGCACATCTTGTGATGATTTGATTGTTGAGCCCATTGAGCAAGACCTAAGTGCAAAGGCAAGCAAGGGGTTGTGGCGGATCGTTTGTGATGACTATATAAAAGATAAAGAATGAAATGAGAACTCAAGCAAGGTCTTATCAAGCTCAAGCCCCAACCAAGTCAATAGTGATTAAACACAAAAAAAATGAAAAAAAAAAAAATAAGGCATTTTGAAGTTAAAAATGTTTTAGAAAAGAAAACAAGAGGCTAAAGAATGAGAAGAATCATCCAGCCCTTTGGGAAAATGGAAGGTTCACAAAGGGGGCCCCAATCTTCAAAGTGAGTTTCCTTATGAAAAACCGTCAGAAGAATGACAAGACATATTTTTGGCTACAGGTCCCTCAAGTGAAGAAGGCCAAAGCCAAAGCTAAAGCTCAAAATCTACAACAACCAAGTACTTCAAAATCAAGCAAAGACAAAGCCAAAGATAAAGACATGTTTTTGAGTGTTGGAAGCAAGGAACTTTGCCAGTTTTTGGGGGAAAACCACCCTCCACAAACCCTTGCCCAAGCACACTAGGACATTTGCATCCCAAAGCTCATTATATCATCAAAAAGGGGATGAAAAAGGGGAAAACCACTTGTTATTTTTAGGACCCCCCCCAACAAAAAAACCCCAAAAACACTAGGGGTGGCTAAGTAAATAGTAAGAAAGCAATGGGCCCCCGTACCAAGGGGTGCCAAACAACAAGCTTGATCACTTATGTGTGTGGGGAAAACTACAAGACGTTAAAATTTTTCTTATGACTATTGGATAGATCCCAAGCGAAACAGATTATCCCGATGTAGCACAAAAACCGGGGGGTTTTCCCCAGGTACCCGTTTTTTCCTCGGGGAAAATGATAGTGATCAAAACTGGGATTAAAGATATTCCAAATGATCCCCCAAGGGGAAAAATTTTTATACGGGGTTCGGGGGTTTTTCAAGATAGAAACAAATGTCTCCCAAAAGGATAGCTGGTTATACTGTCCTTATGGGCCCCTTTTTTTTGCGGGGGGCGAGGGAAATAGATCAAAAGAGAAACAAAACCTAACCGGACTGCAGCGTCCGTTGTATTGAAGCCTTCCCTTTTTTAAAGAATTTATCTGACACACGGGGTGGAAAACAAAGACTAGATAGAGTTTTTTCCCCTTTCTACTACATCCACAAAAAAACCGCGCGATAAGGGTTTTTAAAAAAAGGCAAATTAAGCTAGAAAACCATGTCTACACTAATTTTACTACTTTAACCTTGGCCTAAGTTTAAAGAAACTTCACTCAGAGCAAAGCGATGATCAAGCAGGAAAAGTTTATAACAGCAAAACCAGATTTAGAACACGAAAAACTATAAAGAACTCAGAAAAAGTCATTTTCAAGTGCTAAACTTACAAGAGACTCGAAACCCTGAGGAAGAAGCCCCCGGGGAAAAATTCCCGAAAAATCCCCGGGGGCTTTCTCCAGAAGGCCCTCACTCTCCTCCAACTAGCATAACACTACTGAAAGCTCCGCAAAAGGGGGTAGAAGTATTTTCTCCAATGAGGCATAAAAATAATAGGGAGCTCTGGGGGTCTATTTAAAACTAGGGGTGGAGTGGGGGCTACCCGGTGCCACGTCAGCGTCTGCGTCACCTTCTTTCAAGCCCCCTTTTGGATCCAACCGACCTCAAACCCCCTAAGCTAAAGGGGTGTTGATTTCCACCATGGGGGGGTGGTAGTTGGGGTTGGGGGGTAAAAAACCGCCTTGGGGGGATTGGGGCCGAACCCCCCACTGACATGGGGGGCCCCCCCCCTGCCCTTTTCTGAAGGGGGCCCAGTACTCGGGGGGGCAAGTGGGGCCTTTTTGGCCTTTATAGGGATTCAGCCGAATCTCTATAGTGGGCCCTAGCCCACCTCCCGCCTCCTAGGGGCTGGTCCCCCCTGTCATATGAATTTTAAAAGTTGGTTCAGAGTTTTAAATTTTCACGTTAAAAAAAACTTTATGTGGGCCCTTGGGCTCCTAAAGGGGCCCTTTTTTTCATTACCTACATCAAATATTCCCAAAGGGGCAAAGTGGGAAACCCAAATTTTTTGGCTCAATATATTCGGGGTTTTGCTTTTTTTACCCTTTTGGGAAAAAAGGGGTGTTAAGGGGGATTTTGATGGTGATAAAATAGCTCAAAAATTAAACCCTCCAAAAAAGACCGGGGGAAGTCCCTTTTGGGGGGGTAGATAGTGGATGCACTCAACATAAGACGGGGGATCCCCCCCGGGTGTTCACCCCCACTTGGGGAAGATTGCCAAATGAAGACAAATCACTTTTGGGGGTAATTAAAAGGGGAAAAAATAAAAGGCTTAGGCAAAGTGGCTATTTTCCCAAGATCAAACAATTTCAAATGTCTTGCAAATTGCTATCTTTGAGTTTCAACTTGCTATCATTTGGGGAAATTGTTTTGCCCCCCGGGTTTTTAAGTCTTTTCACTACAAATGAGGTTGTTGTGCCCAAAGGGGGGATAAAAATCATTAAAATTCAAAGGATTCCGGCACAACAACTTAAAACAAATGGACTTCATTTCCCCATCCAATGGGGGCCCAATTGCCCAAAAATGTCTATTCTCCAAAGATTTATTTGGGGTTTGGGTAAAAAAAATAAAAAATTTTTTACTTGTGGGAATGTCAACCTTTAAGAAGCTTGCCAAAAAGGAGATATTAGAGGGTTTTAAGTATGTTTGGGGTTTGAGAAAGGGTAAATTGTGTAAAAACAAGAAAGTTGGCAAGCAAGTGGGAAACACTCATTCCCCCCAAATCTTTTAGTCAACCTCAAGAGTCCTAGAACAAATTCACATGGATCTATTTGGACCTAAAAACCAATGAAGGCCTTGGAGGGAAAACTCTTTTGCTTGGTGGTATTAAGACTACCTAGGGACACTTGGGTGTTCTTTCTTCAAGACAAGGGAGAGACACAAAAATATTCAAGAAGTTTTTCAACAAGAGCTCAAAAAGAATTTGATGTTAAAAAATCAAAAAGATAAGAAGTGACAATGGTACCCCCAGTTTTTGGTTTAACACCAAATTGAAGACTATTGTGATCAATTGGGGAAACAAGCAGGGGTGTGGCCCCCTAAAACCCCCCAACAAAATGGTGTTGTAGAGAAAGGAAAAACCCGGGCACTTATCACACTTGCTAGACTATGCTTGATGAGTAAAAAACACCCCCGGGAAATTTTGGGGGCCCAAGCAATTTAACACCCCCATGCTAGGGGGCCCAAAAGGGGCCCTTTTTTCCCAAAAGAAGGGGCCCGGGAAAAGGAGACCAAAGGGGGGGGGGGGGAATGGGAGCCAAATAAAAAACCTTTCGGAAGATCTTTACCCTTGTCCCCCCAAAAACAACCCAAAAAAAAACTAGACTCATGACCCAAAAAGGGGTGGAAGTTTTAGGAAAATGTCCTAGAACCCAAGGGGGCTAGTCCCCGAACCAGGAGAAACAAACCGCGAAATGAACGGAAGAAAAACAGCACCAACAAGGCTCCGGGCCCAAAATTTAGTCAAGCCCCAAAAAACCAAAAGGGGGTGGCCGGGTCACACCAGGACACCCCCGGGACTACCCTGTCCCCCCCCCTTTGGAAAGTCCGGAGCTCACCCGGGGAAGACCCCCCAGTAAGTGCTTAGGCTCCAGACAACAAATCCGATGCTTACCGTGGGGCTATGGGAATTTTGCTGGTGCACACACCCCCAACCACAGAGCAAAAAACCAAGCAAGCACCTTCCCCTCCGCCCCACCTTGTCCATGCTCACCGTCGACTAATCAGCCTGGTCCGATGCGTCAGTGAACTCAAAAGCAAGCCACCAGACTACTTTAAAAGGTCCGGGGCTCACAACTGGGGTTTCCAAAGGGGTTTTTTTTCCCGACCCCCCTTTTTGCTGCTTACATTTGGGAGAACCCAAGACCACCGGACCACTTGCAATGGTCCGGAGCTTAGGGGGGGTTTGGGTCCAAAGGGGGGCCGGCTCACAAACAGAAAAGCTGAAACCCCGCAAAAAAGGGATTCCACTCCGCCAAATCTTTTAAAAACCAACCAAAAGATCACCAACTGCAACCAAATTTTTGAAGGCATGATCCAAGTGCAGTTTGGGGAGTTTATCCCGAAAAAATCATCGCTAAATTTTGGAGAGGATAAACAGAACACTCGGTTTTGGGGGGAGAGAGGGGAAAAAAACCGAAGAACGCCACAAAAAAATCACCCAAATCTACGCACTCGTGGGGTTTTTTGAGGAAAATTTTCCCTTTTGGGCAAAGAAGCTCCTCACTTTTAAGAACAATTTGGGGGTTTAAGTGGATTTTGAAAAAACTCCCTCTCAACAAAGAGAAATCATCTGGGGAAAAAAAGAGAAAAGAAAAAGCAAAAAAACGAAGAACACAAAAAAAAAGGGGGACACAATCACAAAATCGAAGCCACCATGGTTTTATGGGGGGTTTCAACCCCGATTCCCGTAGCAAAACCAATTCTTAAAAAAGGTTTTGGGAGAAACAACCTAGGGATCTCATAAACCTAAAGAGAGAGAGAGAGGGGGGGAAAGTGATTGGGTTTTTAAGAGATGGGATGGGATCCCCCCTTCCCTCTTTTTAAAGGGGCTTTGGCTTTTTCTCAAAGCCCCCCCTAGATTCATTGAGTGAACTACCAGCCTAAGCTTTGGGCAGTCCAAGCTTCGGAAAATATCTCCCTCGTTTTGAATGGCCCGGCCCCCGTTTCCCCCCCCGGGGGTTGCCTCGCCTCGACCAACCCCCAGGGTTCCGCCAAAGGCCATCCCTTCTTCCTCGGAAGCTTTGCCTAGGTTTTGAGGGCCCCAAAACCCCGGAAACCCCCACCGATAGCTTTGGGGTCAACTACCGAAAACCCCCAGTTTTTTCGGCCCCCAAAAAAGGGGAAAACCCCCCCAGGATGGGGTTTTTGGGGCCCCCAAAACCCCCAAACCACCGACCCCCAGCCAAAAAATTTTTTTCGCCCGTCCCACTCCGAATCCCCTGAGCCTCCGCTCGACTCGCGCGTCCCCCCGTCTTGACTCCATGTCCCTTTTCGAAATCGCCAGTGCCAAGTAAATAGCCACCATACAATTTCCCCCGGCGTCCATGGGCCCCATTTCCCAGCCCCGTTTTTCCCCCCCCTTTTTTCCCCCCTCTCAGTCCATCGGGACGGCAAGCCTCTACTCGACCTTTTCCACGCCATTGACCCCGTCACTAGGCATAGCACCTGCAAACCCCAAGCGATAACAACCCCACATTTTTGCTTTTTCAGAGGGGTTTGGTAAGCCACTCAAAATAAAACCCTCACTGTTTGGTCAAAACACTTTATCATCAAAAAATGAACTACATGGGGACTTATCCACCATGTGTTCGCAAACTCTGGGCCCTTTAAAGATGCATTGTCAACACAAGGCATTTCAGATTTGAGGGCCCCCAAGGGAAAAACTCCCAAATTTACCAAAAAGCTACCAAAAACAAAACAGGGGCACTTGAGAGAAGCAAACACATACCAAATTTTAAAAAAGAGAGGCAAAAATGAACCCAAATTTAAAAACATCCTTCAAAACACCTCATGAAAAGCCACCCTTTCTGATGCCCAAAAAAAAGCAAAATGGGCAAAGGGTCGACGCAACCAAGCAAAACAAAGCTAGCCCTCAAAAAAGAGGCAGAAACGGGGTCAAAAAACCGCTAGCAAGTTCAAGATAAACCCAAACACAAAAACTCAAAACTTTAAAAAACCAAATTTTAACACTAAAAATCAATTTTAAACACTAAGGGACTCAAAAGATACCAATTGAAACCACATACGTCCCAAAACCAAGAAACAATCGAAACTTGGGCGAAGTCAAAAAAAACAACTAATCCTCCAGAAGAGGCAAAAACCAAAACATCTAGCAAAACTCCCCCAAGGGAAATAAACAAAAGATACCAATTAAGCTCACATTTGCTCCCCCCCCTTGGGAATAATGGCTGAAAAAAAGGGAAAGAAATGCACTCTCTCCCCCTTGTTACACATGTACTCACCAAACATCAACAACTCAAGATCCGGCTACAAACACCCTTAAATGCAAAAAGATGCCAAAAACCCTTTATACATAGAGCTAAGACAATGAATAGATGCTCTAAATGATGTGAAACTATGAGAACAGGAAAAAACTCTATGTTCCCAACAAAGACTCAGGTTTTACTAAAGATCACTTTATAAGCATTTTTTAAAAGCATATCATGTGTACAAGGAAGGGGGATCACCTCCTAAGACAACTAACATGGCAAACAAGATAGGATCTATCTCAAAGCAATTTCATGTATAAACAAATAAAAAAATCCCTAGTAAAGTTCAACAACAAAGCCAATGACCCAACTGAATGAATTTTTTTTAAATTTCAGATTTTTTTCAGCCAATTTTTAGTTTTTGGCACATTTAAGTTTTATGCGAGTTGGGTTTTCAGCAAGGGGATCCCCTGCTTACCAACCAAGCGAAGTCCCCAAAAAAATTGACACCCAAAAAAACCCATTTTGGTCATACACGACACTGCTCAAATATCCCCCCCATATTGGGGAAACATTTTCGAACCCCCCAGTGGGTGTGCTCACAATGGGGGGGCCCAACCGATCCTTTTTCCAAATTTAACAAAACAAGGGGCAATTT
>JAJDON010000050.1:0-63716 GCA_022036555.1 Microstegium vimineum
ACCTCACCTCCACCCCTCGGTCAGGGGGTAGAAATGGCGTGTAACACTCCAAAATTGCATGTTTTGAAATAGTATTAATTGTTTATTTATGCTTCTTTTGTATATGCATAGTTGAAAAATAAATAAATATTTGGGAAAATAAAAAGTACCATATAGTAACATGTTGAGCATTCATGCTAGTGCATTTGTGTTTCTGTTTTGAGTGATTTGAAAAGTATCCAAAACTAAGTTTGAAAATGCTTTTGAAAATTTAATTGAAAATCGAGTTCTGGAAAATTGAAAAAGTCTTTTCCTTTCTCTCCCTCTCCTTTCTCTCATTTTGGCCCGAGACCTCCCCTTCCTCTCTCTTGGCCCTTGGCCCAGCCCGAGCAGGCCTCTCTTCCTCCCCTTGGCCTCAGCCGCTCCCAGCGCGTGGCCCATCTCTCCCTTTTCCCCTGCGCACAGCCCAAGCCGGCCAGCTCCTTGGCCCAGCAGATCAGGCAGAAGCCTCCCTTCCCTTTCTTCCCTGTGCCACTGACCTCCCTGGCCCCGTGTCACCCCCTCCTCGCCTCTCTCTCGTGAAGCAAGTCGGATGCCGACTCTCAAGTTTGCCGAGACCAAATCCCTACTCTCCCGGATTTCTCTCCTTAATTCGCACGGCTACGTCTCTTAGCGCCCTACATATCCCCTACCGCACCCGAAATTTCCCATCTATTCACCCCTTGTTCGCCCTAGCTTCTACAGCATGATCCGAGCTCTGCGAGCTCAACAACACCGCCGCTGCCATTGTCGAGCAGTGGAGCTCCTCGACCCCTCTGTCGGACTCACTCTCCCTTCGGAACAAGTCAAGCACCCCCTGAACCCTTCCCCCATCTCTATTTTTCCCTGGATTGCCTCACCAGTCGTCGCCGTTCGCAGGAACCTGACGCCGCCCTACACCGACTCCAGTCGCCTCCGTCGATCCTCAGTCCGCGCGAACGCCATAGTGAGCTCGCGCAGATCCCCTCTTTCTCCAGGACCTTTCGGTTCTCGATTTGGTGGCCCGTAGGCCCCTACTCAGTAGCGCTGCCGAGCTTCGCTGCTCTGCAATGGAGCGCCGCCGCGCCGGCTCCTGTCCCGGCAGCCACCCTCTATTCCCTCCCCCTTTCTAATCGTGACCGTTCGCTCAGATCGGACGAACCACAGTGACCAATACCCCTTCGACCGACCCCTTTTTCATAAGACCCCTTAGGTTCTTCGAGTATCAACCCCCATCCTTGACGTATCCACTGAATGCGTTTTCTCCCTTGAAAGACGTATTCTTGTCAGATTCGATTTAATTCAAAAATAAATGAAAAATCAATATTCATAGTTTTGCCACTGAGTTTGAAAACCCCATATCTTTCTCCTTTTAAATCCGTTTTGATCCGTTCAAATTGCGTTAGATTCATAATAAAATTTTCTTTATGTTAATACCACTGTTAGTTAGATTTGAAAAAGTTTAATTTCGTGATTAGATTAAATTTATTATCTTTGTATAGAAAACCCGTTTAATTCATATCTTCACCGCTTTAGCTCCGTTTTTCGTGCACGAAACATCGTTGTGATCGTAGCAACACGTAGATCCGTTTTATAAACTTTTCATCTTATTTTCTTACTGTTTTTGTACAATTCAAATCATAGCCCTTGTTTGCTTCGTGTATTTTCCCCCTTTGATTGTATGGGGTCTTTTGACGGTATAAAACGTTGAACAACCCGTTGAAAAAGCCGATTTTTTTCTTTGATAAAGACCACAGGATCAGCAAATTTTCTTCGAAGGGGGAAAGTATAAAAAGGGTTTACCCCTTGTTGTCCTTTTAAACCAAAAAATAAAAATTCTTATGCATGATACCTTGTTTACCATATTTTGATCCAAGATTGATATCCTTTTTCCTTGACACCTATGTTTTTTTTCCACCATATATAAATTATTTTTTATTTTCCCCCAATACCTTTTAAACTTGATCAAATTTTTTAATAAATATATGCAGAATGTAAAACTCCCTTTTTTAGCAACATTTGTTTTCGAAGTTTAAATCTTCGCAAAATCTGGGATATACATACAAACCAGGGGGCTATATGGCTCTAGCTTTAGCTCATAGGGGGACCTTTTCTAGCTTGTTTAGGGGTTATCTTAGGCACAAATGGGACGGCCAAGAGGGTTATAGTGGGGTTCCAACCCTTGGGGGCATAGCTGTGAAGGGTGTGATCGAAAGACTTTTGGGCTCAAACACCCCCCTCCCACAACCTTGCGGCCCTACTTTTAGACAAACCCCTTTGGGAAGGCTTCATAGTGTACCCTCCCACTCCCTTCATTTTTTGGGGAAAATTTAAACCCCGGGGAAATTTTGGCCCCCAACATGACTCGTGGGTAAAGTTTTAAAAACCTTCTAATCAGATTTAAAAACTATCATATAGCCTCCAGGGACCGACGGCTCAAAACTCACAGAATTATGGGGATCTTTTTTTCTTTTGGGGTTTTATGAAATGTTATTATTTTTTGGTAATCTTTGTCATTTTTTTTATATCAGGGATATTTGACTTACAATTCCCTTTTGGCAATTGTTGGAAATTAAAAAAATTTTTGATCTACTTAAAACTTACCGCTTACCATCAAAAACCCTTTTTGAGTTTCATGAACCCCGGTTATTTTTTTTGAGTACATGGGGCTCACCCCTTGCTTTAAAAACCCCAACCAATGAAGTTTGGTTTGATGATTACCGCAATAAAAAAACTAAAAAACTTTGGAGTCAACCAGTAAACCCAGCCCCCTTTGGGAGCTTCCCAGATATCTCTTTTAAGTTAAAGTTTTTTTGTTTCAAACTCTGAAAATAAAATTTTTATTCGCTAGGTAATAACACTGTAGGTACTTTTTATAATTTGTAAACTCATGGTGCGACTATTCCGGGGTGCACAGGACCTTTATGCATTTGTTTTTGTTAAAAAAAAAATTGTGACAAATTGGTATCAGAGCTTGTGTTGACGTAGACCAAGCCTACAGTTCGGGCCCTCTATCAAAGTTTAGTTTCTACGAAAACTTTTTCCCAACTTTGGCCTTTTGAATTAAATTTTTTCCCAAATTTCCTTGTCGATTATCACCTATTTTATAGTTTCCCTTTTGACAAACTATTTTTTACCCAACCTTATTTTAATTTGTTTCTTTTGGGTTTTACTAATTTTTTTAGACTAAATCTTGTTCAAAGTCTTTATGGTCTTTCTCATCTATCTCCCCTTTTCCCAAATTTCCCCCAAATTGAGCAAAGTCGAAAGTACGCAGTTGATCTTTTTAATCGAGTCTTTCGGTATTGTGATCCCTTTGTGCTTGGGTTTTTTTGTTATGTTTGACTAGGAATGAATTAAAATCTTTGTAATCCCCTTGCGGAAATTTTTGGGGTTTATACCTACAATTTTTCCAAGGTTTAAAAATAATTAAAATGTCATAAATTTATTTTGGGGGGTTTTTGCCCCCATCCCCTACCCTTTGCTGTTTTCTTTGGCAGCCCCTGCAATTTTTCCCTGTTATTTTCTCAAACTTTTGATGAAAAAATTCATAAATTTTCCTGGGAACAACTAGATTTAAACCCCATGGTTCTTTTCCCAAACCCTGAATCACCCTTATACTTTTATATTTTAAGAGATATCCTTTCAAGCCGATTTTTTCTGACAGCCTGGAACCTGAAACAAAATTTTTGTTCTTTGCTTTTTTAACAACAATTTTAAATTTCCCCGAATTTTGGAATTCATTTGAGACAAAGTTGTAAAATTTTCGAGATTTTTCCAAAAGTCCAAAAACCAACCCCCATGGATATCGAAACCCTTTGATTTATGACCGTTACTACTTTTTGTAAAAACTCTCACCAAAAAAATTTTAATTTGCAAATAAAAAAGGGTTTTAAAGGGTTATAAAGTAAGTCCTAAGCATAATTTTTTTTTTTTTTGGAACCCACAGATCCTCTTCCCAAACCCGGGAATCCTTTAAACCCCCCACCCCCTTTCCGGCACCCATGACCCCCGAAATAGCTAGGGGCAATCATGGACAACTCATGCAGACATAAATTAAAAATTCTTTACAAACCCGCCGAACCAAACTTTCGCCCCTGTCAACAAAAACCCGGGAATTCCTTAAAGGTCATCCCCCTTTTTCCCCCTAAACGCTGCGATCCCTTTGAAGCAGATGTTTGGGTTTGAGGCAGGGGAAAAACAACCAACTTGGGCTCATTGAAAATGCCCCAGGAGAATGGTTGTATGCTTTGGTCACTCCGGGGGGACTCAAGGGGGTGGGAATTTTCCCAAAGGGTTCACGTCCTCCAAGTTTCCTGCTGCCCCACTTGAAATGAATTCTCCAGAGACTTCAAGGCTCGCAAAAACCCAAAGGGGGAAATTTATAGCTAAAAGCAAAGATTCCGAAATCCAGGATGGGGCAAATGTCATCATGTATCAGGGCCCAATTCTCTCACGGGCCCCGCTATGCTCCAAATGAAGTGAAAAAGATGCAGATAAGCAACCCCTTTTTCCTAAAGGGGTATATACTATGATTTTAACTGCAGGTAAATTTTTTAAAATGTGTACCCAAACTTTCAGACGCGGGGGAAAACCGTCCCATTGTCTGGAAAAGGGACCAAAGAAAAGAAAAAGAAAAAGGAAATGAAGCACAATTCATCGGGGAAGCAATACTCCCCCCGCTTAAAACTCTCAAAATGGTTCTCACAGAGGTAAAAAGGCCTTTTAAACCCCGGGGAATCGCAATCTGAATCAAAAACCCTTTTTAAAACCGCGGGTTTAAAGCCAGAATCACCCGCGCACCCCTTTATCAGTTTCAAAAGGGGGGCCCTCAAAACCCCCTCACAAGGTACCCCTACCGCCCCGCAAAATTTGGGCCCCCTTTACCTAGCATTCCAAATATCTACCGATGGGGAGATCCAAAGACCACTCATACTGCCAAAAAACCAAACCAGAACAATAACATGGAAGCAGAGGAAACCTAAAGGACTCCTAACTCAAAGGGGGAATCATGTTTCTTTCCCCTCACCAGGGGGCCCCGGGGGTCATGTTGGTACTTTGACAAACCCCATCCCCGCCTCGTTTTTTTGACCCCGGGAGCATCCCCAAAACTTTATTCTAAAGCATTGTTACCATACATAAAAAAAACCCCAGGATAGCTATGAAAAACCCCACATGTTAGTAAGTTCACCCGGGGCCCTATACAATTTGCCAAAAAATCCCCCATTAATCAAAACCTTTAAAGGGGGGTAGATTTTTTGATTCCCCCAAATTTGTGCTGAGAATCGGGGAATAATGTGTTTTTTTGGGTATGGATTGATAAAACACATCGGGGCAGGGGAATTCCTTGAAAAGGAGAAAAAGGGTGTCCGGGTTAAAAACCAAGGGGTGACCAACCCATGTTATGTAGTTAGGCCCACACCAGAACAACCGTTGGGGAATCAGATTGATGAGGGAAATTTAAACCCGGATACCCCATGGTGAAGAATTCCGGGATTTTTTTCCAATAAACGGGCCAGGTTGCCAAAAAAATGAGACATTAATTCTTAGATTTTTTAACCGGGATTTTTGCACCCATAGCTAAAGGGACCAAAGAAGGGGGGAAAAGAACTAGAAAATTTAAAAGAAACAAAAAAGAAATTGCAAAAAAAAGGGTTTTCATTCGCCCCAAATTTTTTCACCAGGTGCCCATTTTTTTTGGGTTTTATAAAAAGGGAAATGGAAATTCAAGGATGTGTTTTGGGATTAAGATCCTCAATGGGGTTCCCAAATCAAAAACAATATTTTTTCCCCAAAATTAGGATTTGTTTGATCATTTGAGAGGTCCTTGTGTTCCCAATGATTGACTTCTTTCGGGTTTATAAATAAATTTAAAAGATCCATGCAATGAACCCAAAAACCCATTTTTCACCCACAAGAGGGTCGTTGAGTATACTGTTTTTGCCCTTTTTGGAAATGACCAATCTCCTCATACTTTAGTCCATGATGAAAAGGGTGTTTATGGAGTATTTGGGAAAAGTTTGTGGTTGTTTTCCATTGATGATATACTTTTTTCTCTAAAACTGAGGAAGAACATCTAAAAACATCAAATTGGGTATTCAAGGCTTAGAGATCCCCAAGTTTTATCCCTAAGCGAAAAAAATGTAGTTCTTTTAAAGGGAATTTTCCCTTTCCTTGGAAATTTTGTCTCAATGGGGGTATTTCTTTTTGTTTCCTAAAAGGGTGAGAGATGTATTAAAATTGGGAAAACCCAAACCAACTGTGGTTACTGAGATTCCCCATTTTCTTGTTTGGCTGGTTACTATAGAAGATTAAATTAAAGGGCTTTTCAAAACTCGCAAACCCCAAACAATTAAATTTTGGAGAAAAATGCCAAGTTTGTGTGGTCTAAATCAATTCAACCCAAACCCTTGAAGAATCAAAGAAGAGTTGACTACAAAACCTGTTTGATACCCCAAACCCCCTGAGTAAATTTTTCTCTATCTTTTAGGGATCCTTCTCGCGGGTTTTGGGATGTTTTTCTTATGCAAGAAGTAGAGTTTTTGCTTATCTTTTTCCCCTAGGCATTGAAAACATAATTAAATTTATCCTACCCCATGATTTACAACTTGCTGCGGTAGTAAAAATTCTTTGAAAAAAAGGGAGACACTATCTTTTTGGGCATAAGTGTACATTTATACTGATCATAAAAGTTTAAAATATATTTTCACCCGCCCTATCTAATTTAAACCAAACACAAGGGTTTTAAACGGATAAAGGGAAATTATGATCTAAGGGCCTTTATCACCCTGGGAAACTAATGGGGTTCAGATGCTCCCCAGCAAAGATGGATTCCTAGTTGTTTATGTCCCATCCAAATGTTTTGTGAGGGTTTTTTGAATCTTGAATTTGGGGTTTCACGTCAATGCGCAGAAAGGGTGAAAAAAACCCACACTTGAACGGAAAACCAAAAAGGCCCATTCGGGAAGAAGCTGAGGAGATGGGCAGAAAAACTTAATTGGAAAGGGTCACCTATTTCCCCCCCCAGGGATGAAATAAAATTTTGGGTTTGGTAATCGTTTATTTAACCTGTTGATAAATTTTAAAAGGCAAAAATTTTTGCTGAAGCTCATGAGTTTTGTTTATTCTATTCACCCCGGGTATTTCTAAAAATGTATATGGTTTGAAGGAAAATTTTTGGGGGGTTTGGTTTAAAAAAGAGATTACCGATTTTGTGCTTTGTGTGTATTTTTTCAATTTTTAAAGTTGAAAAACCCAAGCCCCGCGGGATTGTTGCAACCTAAAGATCCCTAATGGAAGGGGGAAAATTTGGGTATGGTTTTTCATTTTTGGGTTTTACCCCTTTCCCAGCATTTTTATGATTCAAATTTGGGGTAATAGTTGATCGCCCGGAAAAAAGGGTACTAAATTTTACCAGTCAAGACAAAGTACAAGGGTGCTGGGTTAGCAGAATTTTTGTAAATGGAACGATAGAAATGTTTCCCATGATTCCCAAAAGAAATTGTGTCAAGAGGTACTATTTTCACTTCAAATTTTTGGGAAGTGTAAAAATAGATTTTGGGGGAACTAATTAAAATTTATTTACGGCATTCAATAGCCAAAGGGAAAGAACTAATTTTTTGACTAACAAAAAGCTTTAAAGTTCCGTAAAAAAACCTCCAATTACCCCAAAGCCGATGTCAGGGGGGCCATTTCATTTGACCAATCAATCGACAAGGATAAACTATGACAAACTGAAGGGAAAACAAACAGCGATGCCCCCCGGACTCAAGGGCTCAAAATTTGGATCACGGATAACTAGAGCAGAGCTAGACAGGCCAAACAGCGATCCCCCCCATTCCCAAAAGCCAGAGGAAACCCCAACGCAACTAGCAAGGATTTTGAGGGAGACGGGTGTCACCCTCAAAAGTTTAAAGAACTCGTTAATTTATAACAAATTGCATAAAAAAGGGAAAAATTGCGTAAAAGTAAATAAAAAGTAAAATTGTTTGTTTTTGAATTGATTGATTTCTCTTTTCCCCAAGCCCCCGGGCTCTTATTTATCCCCCTCCCCATGAAAATTGTACAAAGACCCCACACATATCTTTCCTAAAAAAAAACCCCTACTTTAAAGAAACTGACCGCCAAAGCTGGATAACAATATTTTTTCCCTAAAAAAAACCCCACCTTTTTTAAAGGGAAAATAAACCCCATTTCCTTACTTCTTCTCGATGGAAACGCTCCATGGGCAGACCCCTTTTAAAATCCCACCCTTCCTTCTTTGGCCAGGGAAAACCCCAACCCTCCCAACCGCAATTTTTACCTCATGGGCATGGGCAACTTTTTTCCCCAAAAATTGTACATCCCCTCTGGAAATTTGCAAAAAAACCCCCTTTTTGGAAATTTCGGAAACTTTCTTCCACGACAATCGGCAACGGCCCTTATCGCAATCAACAACGAGTCCTTATCGGCAATCAGCAAAGATTTTTCCCGGCAATGACAATAGCCTCATCAGCAATCGCAAGACCCCCAAATTTAACCCTTTCGGAAAAAACATCCCAGCTTCCATGGGAAACATACGGGCCTTCTGTACACTCTCCGTCGCCATAAAACTCATCCCTTTACCGATGCCGGGGAGAATAGTCCCACCAGTAAAATTCTCAGCCCTTTTGACTTTCGTCGAAAAAACGTGTCAACAAAAATCCCCCCATTTCATTTAATAACTTTACGGAAAAATTTCCCCCTCCACTTACCTTTGGTACCTTTACCCCCCGAGATGGGTGAAAAGGGTTTTCCTCGATCCCCCCGGGGTGGAACAAAATTTCTAAAATAAAACCCCTCATTGTGAAATGAAATTACAACCACCCCGATCACCGCACAACCCTACCGCGGCCTTCTACTTTCCTGCACATTTGGAACAGAACCCCAAAAAAACCCCCTAAACCCAGGTTTAAAAAAGGGTTCCCCGGGGATCCACCTTTTCTTTTTCCCCGGCCCATTTTTTTTTTTCACCTTCCAGCCTTCTCTTAAACCTTTCCGGGTGCCCTAAGAACACAACTCAAAAAACAGTACTTTTTCCCCTTTCCAAGGACGAATCAAGCTTTCTCTTGACTCCAAGGGCGACCCCGGGTCGACATCGCGAAGTAAATTCTTTCCCCTCACCCCCAATCAAAACCTCTCTTTTCTCCGCAAAAACCGGGTTTCACCCTGTTTTTTTTTTTCTAATTCGTCCCCTTCCAACCCTGGGATTTGTACAAAAAAGTCTTCATCCCCCTTTCTGGTTTTCCAAAAATTTTAGCTGCCTACCCAATGGCTTTCCTACCCCCCCACCCCTTCAAAACGCAAAACCCAAACCCGGGATCCCCGTTAGATCCAAAGTTTGGTCTGGGATTGGAAAGATACTTTCCCCTCAGGGCCCAAGCATCCCCAAAAGGGAAAAATTGGTATTTAAATTGGGCCAGCCCATAAGCAAGAAAAAAATTGGGGGCAGGGGGGGGCTTAGATCAATGCTTAGGCTCTAAATTGCCGATGCAGAGAAAACGAGAATTTTATATAGAAACTTCATATTTTGGTCCAACAATAACGCCTTCCTTTTCAGGAAGGAACCAACTACTCCCCACCCTTCTGTTTCCAAAATGCTACCGTTTGGGATATTACCTCTGCCGATACCCCTCACCCTTTTTTAACAAAAAGCAGTAAAAAGATAAACCCCCCCCAAATTTTGGCGGCGGGCCCGGTTTACATCCAAGAACACTAAAAAACCCGGGATCGGTAACCCCAACGGAGCCCCGCCCCATTTTTTTAAAAACAGGGGGTTAAAAATTTTTCCCTTCAAAGGGCAAAACTCCCCCGCCCCGCCACTTTGAAACCTCCCTGCGGCCAACTGCTTGCCAAGGGCCAAAAAAGGCTTCCCAGCAGTCCCAAACCCCCCTTTTCCCCCCTTATTTCCCTATTTGCCCCCAATATCCAATAAACCTCTGGGAAACCCCTTTGGGCAATCCGGGGGCCCTTGTGGTTCATTAACCTCGGGTTTTGAAGAAACATTTTGCACAACCCCCTCGAGTTCGACCTATTTCCCCAAACCCTTTTCCCCCGGAGACTGTCAAAAAAATTAAACCGATATTTTGAAAAAAATCGGAAACCAGCTCCCAATTTTGGAAAGCCATCAAATGCTGCCGGGTACCGATCCGATGTAAGCATTTCGGCTCATTTTTTTCAGAGGTTTTATAAACGGACTTCCCCCTCAGAACATTGGGGGCCCCCCCCATATTTTTGAGAACAAAACCTTTCCCCCACTGCCCCTTTTTAAAAATTTACCGAATACTTCCTAAGAACCAAGCAATCATGGGGCCAGCTCACCCCCGAGCCCCCCCGGGGAAAACTTTTTGGGACCCGGAAGAATGCCCCCGCCGTCGTATATTTTTTCCCTACCCATCGCACGGCAAAAAAAACGGGCATTTCCCCAACCCGACCAACTTGCTTTTCCCAAAGTATAAGACCCAAAAACAACTCCAGCAATCTGGTTTGGGAACAAACCCATCACCTCCCCTCCGACCCCCGATTTATAAACCCTTGACTTGTCACCGGGACGCCGACTTCCTTCATTCCCAAAACGAGTTCAATCTTGGGGGAAAAGGGGGAACCCCCAACTACTCCCAAGTCTTCGAAACACAAAAAGCACTTGATCACGCCGTTTAAACCTCATTTCCCGCACGCAGTAATTCCTATCCGTTACTTTCTTTATTTTTATTTGTCTCAGTATCATCACCCCTCTGCACCTTTATTTTTGATAGGCCAAATGATCCATTCCCCACAATGAGCAATAGGGGCAACCTTTCAAATTTTCGGATAGGGGCCCCCTATCGATTAGGGCAACAAACCCCCGACTTGGCCGCCTTCCCCCGCCTAAACCGGGAAACCCCTGCCGAGCCAACAAAAACCTCGGGCTACATCGGCGGCCGCTGTTCCCTTAAAACGCAAATTTATGCAAAAACCCCTTTACTTGTACCAAATACACGGCCCCATGGGAAAACATTTACCTTCCCATAACCCCTTTTTTGTTTTTTCGGGCTTAGGTCTTTTCCGGCATCTCTCACAGAATACAAAAAACTTCGATCCTTTTCCCCGATGCCTCCCAGTTTTCCAACCCCAACCCGGATTGGCTCTCCAAACCCTGCCCACAAAAAAAAAGGGCCTTGAGGCGGGTCTTCTCCTCCCCAGGGTCCAACTGAAACCACCAGCTACCGATGCTTTCCAGCAACCCTTCCCCAACCCCCACCCCCGCCCCCCTGCCGACGGGCCTTTGGTTTGGGCCTCCATCGACCTCCGTACCTAAACAACCGAGGGTTTGACCCCCCCCCGTCCGGGAAAAATCGAAACGGCATGGGCATCGAAACCCGGCTTTTTGGAGAAGAAAAAACCCTCCCGCCATAGCAGGGGAAAGGTTTTGGCGCCCGGCATTCCCAAACCGGGATTATCTGGCGAAGGAACCTTTAAAAAGCCCCCAAACCCCCAGAAAGCAAAATCGGCATCGGCCCCGGGAAACCCAAAGGTCCCGAACATAGTGCCATTGAAAAGAAACCGCCACAAAAATTCCCTTGGAAGGGCGATACCACAAAAACCCCACGCAAGACTAGAACCCTCATTTTACCCCCCAAAAAGGGGCCCCTCAAACGGGGTCCCCTCCCCTTTTTTAAATAAAACTGGCCCCCCGGCTTTTTAACCCCAGGCGGATTTCCCTTCAAAAGGGAAAGGGGGGGTTCCCTTTTAAAACTAAAAAGTAAAATTTTTTCAATCAAAATTTTTTTAAAACCCCTGTTTTTTACCCCCCAAAACCCCTCCGGAAAAGTCCCTTCTTTCCACATCTTTAAAACCCTTAAAACCCGGGGGAAAAGAGGGGCCAAAAATCCCTCCAAGCTTGTCTTTTTCCCCTTTTCCCCCCTCGACTCCCGAGACGATAAGGGGAAGCCCCCCACCCGGGTTTTATCACAAAAGGGGCAAGCCCAAAAATTTTTGGGGGTTGCTCTCCCTAAATGCTGCAAGATTTTTCCCCAAATTGTCCCCGGACCCCCCCGGGGGGAAAAGGGTTTTAAAACCCCAAAATATCCAAAGCTATCTTTCCGCCCCCCAAAAACAAAAACCATCCTTTAAAACGGGTTCCATTGACACAAAAAAAACCCGTACCAAAAAGGGTTTTCCGTTCCCCCTTGCCCATAAGGGGGGCCCAAACCAAGATGGGGGGGAAAAAAATTTTTTATTTAAAGGCCTTGCCTGGGAAACACAGAAGCATCGGTCAACCAAAACTTCCATCGGCAACCTTTACCAAAAAACCCCCCGGCTTTCGGCGAGGAAAAGGACTGTTGGCAAAAAATGCAACAGATTTAAGAGGGGTTTTACAGCTGCCCCAAAAAAAAGGGAAAAACCCCCCCGTCCCCCCTTTTCCTTTTTAACTTTGCAGCAAGAAAGGACAATACCGGGGAACATCTCATGGAAAAGAAATCAAAACCCGGGTTTAAAAGGGGGTGCCGATGCTTTACCCCCCCCGGGGTTAGAAAAAAAGACCAAATTCCCCCTGCCGCGAAAAAGTTATTTTTTTCCCCCTTTTTTTATGCCTTGGGACGGGGAGAAAGTAACCTGATACTTAATTTTTTTTTTTTAATTTAACCCCAATTTTCTTTTTCCCCTTTTTTCATAAAAATTCTTTTTTAAACGGGATTTTTTTAACCTCAGCATCACCCATATGCCAAAAAGGGAAAAATTTTTCTTCAAAAATTTTTTTTAAATCGCCCTTTTTAAAAATCAAAACCCCCTTTGGGGGTTTTCCCAAAAAGTACGCAAAAAACCCCCGGGGAACTGTTTTAAACCCCCCAAAAGGGCCTTCCCAAATTTGGGGGGGCCCCTTTTCCAAAAAAAGAGCTCTTTTTCCCAACGGTAAAATTTAAATTTTTCCAAAACCCCAAAAAAAACCCCCGGGGGAAATCCTTTTTCCTTTATTTTTTTTTCATACCATCGGGGAACCCCTTCTTGTTCCCCCCCAAAAACTAAATTTAAAGCCCTCAACCAAAAGACTTGCCAAATCCCCTAACTCATCCCCCTTTTTTTAGAGGAAAAAAAACATTTGGGGTTTTTTAAAAAATCCTGAAAAATAACCCCCCAAACCCCTTTTAATTTCCCCAAGGGGGGGAAAAAAACCCCTTCCAAAAAACCCAAAGAACGGCCCAATTTTTTGGGCCCCAAAAAGACAACCCCCCTCCATAAACCATAAAAAATTTATTTAATACCATTGGGGGCCCCCCCCTAGGGTTTTCTTTTTAATCTTTTTGCTTTAAAAACTTAAAGACTCCCCTTTTTTTTGTCGGGGGCGGGTTGACCATTTTCTTTTGGGGAAAAAGGAAAAATTTAACAAAACCCTTTTTAAACCCCGCAGCAAAAAAAACAATTTTAACCCCCCCCGATTTGAACAAGGCCCTTTATCGGTAGTAATGGGCTGAAAAGGGGGAAAACCCAAAACGGTAAAAAATTTCTCCTTAAAAGAAATCTACCCTGTTTGGGGCCCCCGGCCCCCCTTTTTTAACCGGGAAAATTTTTTCCCCAAACCCCTTTTGGGGAAGTTTTAATTTGGGAGCAAAAATAAAACTTATGCCCCTTGCTCGACGGGGAAAAAACTGGGCCCATAGATCAAAGGCCCCCCCTCGAACGGGCCCAAAAGGGTTTTATTTTGGATTTTATTGCCATCAGGGCCCTTTGCACATTAAAACCCCCCTTTTGACATCCTGACCCAAAACCCCTTTTAAAAAATTTAAGCCAAAACTTTAAGGATTGTTCCCCGGCCCCCAAAAAACCCCCCTTTTCCCCCCAAACATCCACTTCATCTTTTTTGCCCATTGGGGCCTCCACAACAAACCCCATGGGTCTCACCCAATTAACCTTTTTTTTATTCCTCTTTGCCAAGACCCTAGCAAAAAAACCCCCCCCAAAAATTTTTCCCCCCAAAACAACCATTAAAAAAAAGGGGCACAAATTAAAAAAACTTGGGAAACCCTTTTTAAAGGGGCCTTTTCCCCCCTTTTCCCCGGGGGTCCCTCAAATAAACGCAACCCCCCTTTCCTTTTCCCTCTTTGGCATCCTTACCGAAATTTTTGGGAAAAATTTTCCAATCCCTATATCCTGAGGCATTCCCCCGCCCAAAAATTTTCTTTTTCTTAAAGCAAAAACCTTGGGGAAAAAGCTCGAGGGTAACCCCTTTAAAAAACCCCTTTTTTAACCCCCAAAACCCCCCAAAACCGCTCATAGGCTGCAATTTTAAAAATTTCCCCTTTCCGGGCCCTCATAAAAATTTCCAAAGCTGAAAAACACCAACATGGAATCACCCCAAGATTTCAACGGGATCGGCAAACCCCCTCCCTGAAATTTCCCAAACCCCCCTTTTTCAAAACCCGGGGCTCACCTGATTGTTTTTTTAAGTAGGGAACAATTTTTAATAAATCTCATAACCCCCTGTCCTCGAGGTTTTAAAATTTAAAAGAAAACCGCCTTGCCCCAACCTTCACGTAAACCCATCAAAGAAAAAGCCCCCAAAGGGGGGTTTTAAAAAAAACCCCCCTATTTTCAATGCTGAGGGCAAAAACGGGGCCCCACCTACCCTTAAAAAAAACCTTTGCCGATTTTATTTTCCCCTTTTTTCAAACCCCTGATAATGCCCAAAAACCCTTTTTGATTCTCCCTTTTAAAATCGGGAAAATTTCAAAAAAACTTGACCACAAAATCTTTTCAACAAAATTTTTTTCGGCCCAACCCCCAAAAAGGCTTAATTTTAAAGTAAGAAAAATAAAACATTAAAAAAAAAAAATTTTTCCCCCCATGGGGCCCCCTACCTGGTTTTTAAACCCTCCACCAACGGGTTGGTAAAAATTTTCAAAGAAATTAACTTGCCGATAGGACTGAACTCATTTTTTTTTGGGGGAGCAAAAAACCCCGTTAATTCATCAATAATTTTCTCCAATTTAATACCCCCATGCACCATGAACCCAAAAAAGCCCTCCCGAAACCCAAAACCACACTTTTGGGGATTTCTTAACCCTCCCCCCCGGCTTTCCCCAAACTTCCCAAATCAGCAAATGTTTTCTTAAACCCCAATTGACCCCACAAATCAAGTAATCCAAAATTGGCCTTACTTAAAAGAAAAAATTTTTATCCCCCTCTGGTAATACCCGGGGTTCTTAAAACCCCCAAAAATACTACCCATTAAAAACCCCCAAGTGGCCTGGCATCGGAAACTTTGGGTATTTTTTCAGCCATGAAAAAATGATTATACCCCATTCCATCCATAAAAAAAAATTTGGTGCCCGCGCACCGTAAGATGGGCAAGGGGCATGGGGTAACCACCATCGGGGTAGCCTTTTTCAGGTTCCAAAATCAAAAAAAAAACGAATTTTTTCCTTCTTTTTAAAAAACCAGGAACCCATTAGAAACCAATGGGGAAACCATTGCCCAATGAATCCGCCCATTAATTTAAAAATCACCTTTAAAACGGGGAAAAGGGGGATTGCACGGCGCCCGGGCCGAGTGGCTGAAAAAACCAAATTGATGGGGGGCCCCTTTAACTATCGACGGTTAAACCCGGGGATCCTGTAAAGTCCCAACGAAAAAATCTTTATTCTTTTTAAAAATCAATTTAAACTGCTTTTCATTGGAATCTAATTGCACAATAAAAAAGGGAGGGTTTTCAAACCACCCCAGTCGACCCGACAAGTCACGGCAAGTGAACCCGCCCCAGTTTTCCGTCATCCGGGGAACTGAACCATTAAAGGGTTCCTAGGACCGATTTGGTCGGTTTTATCGGGAAAAAAGCGACTTTGGGGAACTTTTTCCCGGCTTGCCAATTTCACCCGGGGTTCTTTATTTTAATTCAAACCCGCCCAGCAAAATAAGGGGCCCACCCCCGGGCGACTTCAATCCATCCCCAAAACCCGACCAAGCCTGTGCAAAAAAAGGGAAAAAACAATTAGCAAACCAATCCCCCCCCGGGTAAATTAAGGGGGCCTTTGCCGTTTACAAGAATGTTGTCGGGAAAGTTTTTCGCCGATAGTTATTCAAAATACGGCCCCTGGGGTTACACTTTTTCCTTTAATCCCCGCTTATTGGCTCGACCCAAATCTTAGCCTTTACCCAAACTTCCTAACACGAATAGGGATTTTTTGATGACGCCCGCCTCCCTAGCTTTTTTGGCATCCCTGACCCTCCCCCTTCCCTTAACAAACAAAAACCCCAGGTGCTGCCCCCCTCTTGGGCCCGGGTTTTTTGAAAATAGCCCCACGGGTCCGCACCAACGGCCTCTCGGAACCTCTTTTTTCTCCTACGGGGCCATAAAACCCCTCGGAACCCCAAAACCAGTTTATATTACCATGGGGGCCCTTTTCCTTTTCCCCGGCCCCCATTCTTTCCCCCGAGGGTTTTTGCACTGTCAATAGGGTCCGGGGCGGGGTAATTTTCCCTTTGGCTTACAAACCCCCTTGGGCCCGGGGGAAGCTTGGCTTCCAACAGGTTTTATAGTCTTCACTGCTTAACGGACTTTTCCGTTTGGGGTCCCCAAAATACTCCCGTCGGGCCCTAGGTTCCCTCTCCCGATCCCCCGGTCAAGCCTGCCCAACCATCATGGGGCGACTTTCCCCCCCGTGGGTGGCCCATCTTTTCTCTACGGGCGGCGTACCCGGGTCCATCACAAAAAAGGCCTTACCTGACCCCATCGGGAAGTACCCCTTGCATTCCGGACAGTTACGGAGGGGAGCTTTTTGCCCTTTTTCCCCCAATGAACAAAGGGGCACCTCCAGGGTCCCCCCTTTTTCGAACCATTCCCATGCCCCCCTTTCCCCTTTTTCCCCCAAAACTTCCCACGTGATGGCCCTATATCGCCTTGGCTGTTTTGATAATCACCACTCCGGGACCCCCGTTGGCGTTGTTACTTTCATCGGCAACCTTCTTACCTTTTCTGTCATCGGCAAACTTTCCCGCGTCGCGCTTAGGGACTTGGTAGTCAGGATCTACCGATGAATTCCTTCTGGTGGCTTCCGACGTCAGCACTTTGGTTTTGTCATTGATTTCCACCATGTTGTTTGGGAAAGGTGCTGATCTATCTTCATCGGCTTCTGGGCTTTAGAGTTTTTCAAACTTAATACGCCCAGACTCAATTTCCGACTGCAACTGCTGCCTGAATACTTTGCAGTCATTGGTACTGTGTGAAGTGGCATTATGCCACTTGCAGTACCTGATCTTTCTTGAGCTCTTCGGCCGATGGAATCACTTGATTGGGCGCCAACTTGATTCGCCCCTCTTGCAGCAATAGGTCAAAACATCCTATCGGCCTTGGGTGATATCAAAGGTGAACCTTTCTGTTTCTTTTTGGCCGAACGGACAAGACACAGGCCTCTTATCCTTCACCCATTCGCGGCATCGACATTCAGCTCTTCATCCCGATCCAGAGTCTTTTCTCTCCCGATGAAGGTCACCTTCTTGTTCCAAGTCTTCCTGGGCTCAAAGGCTTTGACATCCTAGTCGGCAATCCTCTGCACCAGGTGACTTGGGCTCTCAAACTCCTGGGACGCGTACTTGTCCTTGATGTGCGGCAGTAGCCCCTGGAAGGCCAAATCTGCTAGTTGCCGATCATCAAGCACCAGACTGTAGCACTTGTTCTTCACGTCCCGCAGCCTCTGCACAAAACTTTCTACCGATTCGTCGTTACGCTGTTTCATTTTAACCAAATCGGTAAGCTTCTTCTCATGTATGCCAGCAAAGAAGTATTTGTGAAATTGCCTCTCCAGATCGGCCCATGTAATTATGGAATTTGGAGGCAATGATATGAACCATGTGAAAGCCGATCCAGACAATGATGACGAGAGCAGTCTCACCCTTAGTTCCTCCCTGCCGGCAGCCTCCCCACACTGGATAATGAAGCGGTTGATGTGCTCCATCGTCGACGTGTCGTCTTGGCTGGAGAACTTGGTGAAATCAGGCACCTTGTACCGATTTGGGAGAGGAATCAAGTCATATGCAGGTGGGTACGGGGTCCGGTAGGAGTATGTATTGACCTTGGGTTTGATACCGAATTGCTCCTTCATGACTTCGGCAATCTTGCCGACCCAATACGCATCCTGCTCCTGCCGACTCATTGTCTGATTATCGACTGGTGGAGTCGGCTGACGCGCCTCTTGATGTGCAGTAGTCGTGGGCGCAGCACCAGTCATCTGGACGCTATGCATCGGTTGATTTACCGATGGATAGAGTGGCATGCTTGGCGGAGTCGGCTGACGCGCCCCTTGAAGGTATGCAGTTGTCGCAGGCGCAGCATCAGTCATTTGCATGCTATGCACCGGTTGGCTTACCGATGGATGTTTTGACACACTTGGCGGAGTCGGCTGAACTGTTACGTCATGGGTTGTTGTACCGATGATCCGCCTTGGATGTAAGCTGGGCCTCCATAATAATACATTGGCGCGCCAGGCTGCTGAGCTGGTGGCTGGTTGACCCATCCCATATTGTAATACATCGGCATGTGACTTGCCGATGGTTGATAGCCGACCGGAGCATGCGGCTCTTGAATCTTGGAGCAATTGATCACCAGGTCGCCTTGGGGATACGGAGCTCCGGCTTGAGTGTTTGCCGCCAGAGATTGACTACCGGTGGTTATAATGTGTTGCAATCGGCACAGAGCTTGCCGATGGTGGCATCAGAGGTATGTCGGGAATCACTTGGAGATCATCTGATGGCACTCGTATGGTTGCCGCAAGCGCGGAGTTGTGCATCGTATGAGCCATCGGCTGTGGCTGTGCTGCCGATGCTGTAGAGTTCTTCCAGGTTGAACCGTCTCCCTGCACCAGGTTAGAGCCAGCATATAGATTCGGAGGCATACCGTATCCCCACCAGTTAGCAGGGGCTGGTCTCGAAGTTGCCGACGCGACTGGATCTGCGTTGAACTTGGTAGCATCGCCAGCGTTCGGTCTTGGTGACGTAGCCACATCGGCAGACGGTTTCCACCGGGGTGGAAGACGCCATCGAGCCGCCGATGGGCTTGCAGATGCCATCCCAGGTTGATGGTACGCTGGGCCGGCATATCGCGGTGCATGTCCTTCTTTGAATGTTTGTGCAACAGCATTGTAGACAGTATTGGACAACACGCTAGAGTGGTTAATCAAAGCTGACTTACAGCGGCGTTAACCATCTCTTGTAGCTTGCCAGGGTTGGCGTCGTACGTGACCTACCCGCGGTAAACGGCGGATCTTGCTTCTGAATTGCTTCGCCGCTCCTGCTGAGGCTGAAGGATTTGAGATACAGCTGCCTAATTCCTCCATAGCCCGCTCCATGGCCTGCTTCTGATCATCTTTCAGATCGGCCCTCAGACACTTCAATGACATTCCTATGATTAACATCGGCGTGATCAGCCATGCCGGATGTGTAGATTTGTATAATCAGGTCCCACTGGGCGTGCCAAAAGAGGTGTTGACACAAAAGCGTCAGATCCGTGAACACCTCGGGCTATTACCCAAAGCTCGATGTCGAGGGCGTGCCAGTCGATTTGACCAATCAATCGACAAGGATGATAACTATGACAAACTGAACGAGACGACAGCGATGCGCCCGGATGTCAAGGCTCAGATTGATCACGGATAACTAGAGCAGAGCTAGACGAGGCAAACAGCGATGCGCCTGGATTGCCAAAGCCTAGAGGTACTCCCCACGCGGAACTAGCAAGGATTTTGACGGAGATCAGGGTGATGCAGCCCATCGAAAGCTTGAAGAACTCGTTAAGCTATAACTAATGCATAATAAAGGTAAATTGCGGTAAAAGTAAGATAAAAAGTAGAATTGGTTTGTTTTTGAATTGATTGATATCTCTATTCCATAGCCCTCGGGCTCATATTTATACTCCCGCATGGAGAGTTGTACAAAGACAACGACACATATCTTTCCTAAAAACAAACTCCTACTTTAAAGGAAACTGACTCGCGCAAGAGCTGGATAACAATATTTATTCCCTAAACAAAACACACCTATTTTAAGGGAAAATAAACGACCCATGCAAGAGCCAGACTCAAACTACTATAATAACACTAGCACAAAACACCAGTTTCCTTACTTCTTCTCGATGGAAACTCTCCATTGGCAGATCCCTTTAATCCGCACCTTCCTTCTTTGGACCATCGGTAACCTTCAGCTGCTCCCAAGCGCTAAGTTACGCTCATCGGCATCGGCAACACTTTTCCCAATTGGTAGCATCCCCTCGTTGGCAATTGGCAATAAACCCTTGTCGACAATCGGCAACTATCTTCCATCGACAATCGGCAACGAGCCCTTATCGGCAATCAACAACGAGTCCTTATCGGCAATCAGCAAAGAATCTTCATCGGCAATGAGCAATAGCAGCTCATCAGCAATCGGCAAGACCGCCAATTAACCCTTGTCGGCAAAAACCATCCAGCTTCCATCGCAACATACTTGGCCTTCTGTAGCACTCTCTCGTCGGCCATATCAACTCATACTTTACCGATGCCGATGGAGAATAGTCACCAGCCAGTCAAGTCTCAGCCCATTTGACACGCTTCGAAAAACGGTGTCAACACTAATCAAATATTGGAAGATATATTGAGAGCTTGTGCATTGCAATATGGTACTAGCTGGGATCAGAGTTTGCCTTATGCAGAGTTTTCATACAACAACAGTTACCAACAGAGCATCAAGATGGCACCGTTTGAGGCACTGTATGGTCGGAAGTGTAGAACACCATTGTTTTGGAATCAAACAGGTGAGACACAAGTGTTTGGTGCTGATGTACTTAGAGATGCTGAGGATCGCGTGAGAGTGATCCGGGAAAGTTTGAGAATAGCACAGTCGAGACAGAAGAGTTATGCTGATAATAGAAGAAGAGACTTGTCTTTTAATATTGGTGATTCTGTGTATCTCAAAGTATCACCAATGAGAAGTGTGAAAAGGTTTAACATGAAAGGTAAGCTAGCACCAAGGTATGTTGGACCGTTTAAAGTTTTAGCCAGACATGGTGAAGTTGCTTATCAGTTAGAACTGCCTGAGAATTTATCTGGAGTTCATGATGCGTCCCACGTGTCGCAACTTAAGAAGTGTTTGCGAGTACCAGAAGAGAAAATACCTCTGGATGATCTTAATGTTGCTGATGATTTGACTTATGAAGAGTATCCAGTTAAGATTCTTGAGACAGCAGAAAGAGTAACCAGAAGCAGAGTAATTAAGATATGTATGATATTCCTTGTTGTCCTATTCACAAATAATATAATTCATATGCATGATATTCCTTGTTTACCATAGTTTGATCCTAGAGATTGATATCCTGATTTCCTTGACACCTATGATTTGATCCACCATATATGATTAGTTGTTAGTGCTCATACCAGATGTACATGATCTTAATTTGTTAATGACTATATGCAGTAATGGTAAAACTTGCTTTTTAGCAACATTTGATTATCGAAGCTTATCTGTCGGCAAAATCTAGGATATACAGTACAACCACGGGGGCTATATGGCTCTAGCTTTAGCTCAGTATGGGGACCTTTTCTAGCTTGTTTAGTGGTTATCTTTATGGCACAAATAGGAGCGTGCCAAGACGGGTATAGTGTGGTTCCTAATCTATGGGCATAGCCGCGAAGGAGTGTGATCGTAGACAGGTTGGCTCTACATCCCCCTGCCACGAACCTTGCGGCCCTGACTTGTTAGACGAACCCTTGGAAGGCTTCATAGTGTACCCTGCCCACTCACCTTGGCAGTGTTTTGGGAGTAATTAACCCGGGCATCTGGGCAACATGACTCGTGGGTAAAGTTGTACACCTCTAATCAGAGTTAAAAACTATCATGATAGCCGTGCTCACGGACACGAGCGGCTCGGAAAACTCACAGAATTATTGGGATCTTATTTCTATGTGGCTTATGCAAGTGTTATTTATTTATTGTATATCATTGTCATTTACTTTATGATCATGGATATTTGAGCTTATGCAGATTACCTTGGCAATTGTTGGTATTAATATAATTTTGATCTACTTAAAATGCTTACCGCTATGAACCATGCATACCCTTTTGAGCTTCATGAACCCCGTGTTATATTTGTTGAGTACGTATGTGCTCACCCTTGCATTCAAACAACACAGATGAAGATTGGTTTGATGATTACCGCAATGAGTACTAGACTTGGAGTCAACCAGTCAACCAGTCCCTTTGGAGCTTCCGCAGATATCTTCGTCTTAGTTAAAGTTATTTGTTTCAGACTATGTAATGAATATTTATTCGCTATGTAATAAGCACTGTGATGGTACTTTTTATAATTTGTCAACTCATGTGTGCGACTATTCCTGGGGTGCACATGAGCCTTTTATGCACTTGTTTTTGTTCATGGAAGCAACCTCCGCCGACAGACGCAGCACATGGGCCATCAACGCCCGGAACTCCTCCAGGTGCTCCCACGCTCCGAGCTCGGCTTGATCATTGAGCCTGAGGAAGCAACGCCCTGGGTCTTGGGGGTCAGCCAGCTCGAGGGGTCAATCCTCTCATTGACCACCTGCATTATGCCCTAGCCCATCTTGCGGTCGCCCCCTCGGACCAAGACCCGCGTCGCCAGAGTGGGGAAGGGGCTGGCCCCTTCGGCCTAGTCACCCTGGGCCTCGAGGCCGTCCGGCGGAGTCATCGACCCCTCCGGATCATCGCCTCCAGGTTGAGAAGGTCACCGCCGTGGGGACAACCCTGCACGATGAAGAAAACGAATGTTAACACCTAGGAAGGCAGGCTCACCAGGGTGCCCTCCCTTCGCGTCAACTAGGTCAGGGGGCCGATTACCTGGGGACGACGACTGCCTGGCTTCGAGCTGAGGCTGGGCGAATGCCTCGTAGACGCCCGTGTCCGGCGCGCCGCTTCCTTGTGCCGCGGCGACGATCCCCTCCGACTCCGACCAGGAATCCGTCACCGCGGCCATCCCCGCTGGGTCCACCAGCTCCGCCACCATCTCCGCTGCCTCCTGCCGCGCCCTCTCCCTCGCGCTCGAGCCTCTGGCGCGCCTCCAGGGCCACGAGACACTCGGGCCACTATGACGGCGCCGGTTGCGCCGGCGTCTCCTCGCCAGGGGAGGTCAAATCCACGACCTCCACCTCAGCGGAAGGGGGGGGGGCGGTCTCGACCACCATAGCCACCGCTGGCGCCCCACCCATCGAGCCCGCCGGCTCGACCTCCTCCGCCATGGCCGCCGGGGACGTTGGCCCCGTCCCCTCCGAGGGCGCAGGCGCAGCCGCCTCTGACGGTGCGGCGAGCGTAACTTGGCCCGCCCGCTCGGCGGACCCGGTCGTGGCAGCGGGCTGACCTGCCTCCTCCACCGCTCGACCCCGCTCCGCTCCGCAACCGCCTGCGCCTGCCCTCGGCCCATCACCTCCCGTGCCTTGGCCACCCACTGCTCGCTGGCAGTGGGGATCGAAAAAGACGGGCCAGCGGAGCCGGCCCCAGCCGCCATCCTAGACGCGGCCTCCGTCCTTAGCTTCTTGGCTAGGGTAGGGGGCGCAGCCTCCAGCGAGCGCTTCACCCTTAAAGAAGAACACACTCATGACCGAGAACACGAAATATAACCAACATAGGGAAAAAACAAAAGAAAAAGGGGCTTACCCCAGCGGGATCAGGGGGCCCGACGAGCAGACCTCAAGCCGCTCGGGGGCTTCTGGGCGGCACCTTGGGAACCACTCCTGCCGCCACTGCCGCCGCTGGTTGTGGCAGGAGCTATTGAGGCCAGCAGCGTCGCGGTCTCGACAGGGGTTGGCGGTGCCCCCGTCGCCGCCACTTCGGTCCCCTCCCGGGTCGATGGGCCCGAGGTCTTGGCGCCGGATCGGGCAGGGGCCAGCGGCACGCTTGATCGTCCCCTTGACGGGGACTGTGACGGGTGGCTGCCCGACCGCCGCGCCACTTCACCCTGGGAGGCCACGTGGCGCTTGCCCCCAGACGCAGTCCCAGCGGCCGGGGTCGACCCCGACGCCAACCCCCTCTCTCCTCCGCTACTAGCGGCCGCCCCTTGAACGGGCGTCTCCTCCTCTCCCTCTGGCTCCTCTCCCTGCACAAAGATGACATCTGTCAGAATTTGAAGCAACGGCCACACACAGACGCCACTATATCATATCGCTGTCCCTAACAACCTCGCCATCACTCGACCCCTCGTCCTCCTCCGAGGAGGACTCCTCCTCGGAGAGGCCGGTTTGCCTCTGCCGTGACCGACGTTGGTCACGTGCCTCCTTTTCCCGGGCCTTTGCGCCCTTCTTCTCCTTGGCTTTGTCCTTGTCCCTCTTCTCCTGCTCGGCCCACAGGCGTCGCGCCTGGGAGTCGTCCCGATCCTCCTTCACTAGCGGCAGTGATTTTTGGAAGACGACGTTCCCCTGAGGAACACGGGGCGGTTAGGGGACGGGCCAGGAAGACAGGCAAGACGAACAGATGAACATTGACAGAGGAAAAGACGATGTACCAGGTCGATGTGGCCCCGGTTCGGCACCATGGGATGCTAGCGACATGCCCCGCCTCGAACGTGCCGGCGAAGGAGGCGCGCACCCGGCGGACCACCCTCTCGAGGGGGAGCACGTCCTCCACGAGACGACACCCCGCGAGGTCCACCCTGGGGCGCATCTCGTCGAGCCGCAGCGGGCGGGTCATCAGCGGCACGACCCGCCGCTGGTGGAACACTGACGCCACGATCGCCGCCATGAGCCCCTCCCGCTTCAGGCGGGAAATCGCCTTCAGCAGGTGGTCGAGGTGCTTCTGCTTCCCCTGCGGTACACCGTGCTTCTAGTTGAAGGGCTTCGCCTCAATTGTCCGCCCGGTGTAAGGAGGAAGCAGGTTGTCGTCGTTCCTCAAGTAGAACCACCCGGAGTGCCACCACACGTGGCTCGACTTGATATTCACGGGGATCCAGTCCTCCGGCCTCTTGAGGACGAGGCTACGGCACCCCGTCCGGGCCATCTTCCGCTGACCACTCCCGGCCGGAGCGTGGAACAGACTCGCCTCGAACAGATGGAGCCACAACTCCCAGTGTGGCTCCATCCGTAGGTACCCCTCACACATGGCGGTGAAGACCGCCACGTGTGAGACGCCATTGGGGGAGAGGTGCTGGAGCTCCACGCCGTAGTGGCTGAGGCTCCCCCGCAGAAGGCGGTTGGGGGGGGATCCCAGCCCCGCTCGGTGGAAAGCTTCGAAGCTGACCACGTAGCCTTCCGGCGGGTTCGGCTCGTGGTCCGACCGACCACAGCGAATGTCGAGCGTTACCTTCAGAGAGAAGCAGCGAACGTCGACTCGACCACCGAACGGTCCTTCCCAGGGAAGTAAAACGGACTCCTGTCCACCCCTTAAAAAACTCGAGGGGGCGAAGGCTGGCTCTCGAACAGGGTTCGATAGCCGCCCTCGAGTACCTGAGTCAGGGATGACCCAGGGGGAGCCAACACGAGGCCCCGCTCGAGGACGAACCCTCGAGACCCCCGGGAGATATCCAAAGCAAAACCCGGTAGTACCAAGGGATCCCCACGGCGGGAGGCATTGAGCCACCAACTCCCAGCGAACAGAGTCGGCACCCTGGTAAACCGTACGGTTTCTCTTAAAGAGGACGCCTCAGGGCTTTTATCGACCCCTAGCGAACGGGGTACGAGTTCTCACTTGGATCTCCCCGATACCAGCTCACAGAGGACTTCGAGGCTCGTCCTAACGAGGATAGCTCGACGCTCTTCACCCCACAATCCGATCGCAAGGATCCATGGGAAGGATGCTAAGAGGTAGCAATTCCCAGCGAAACGAGGCTCGGGGGCTCGACTACGCACAGCACCCCTCGACGAAAGAGGGATGAAAACGTCCAAAACCTGGCAAGTCAGATTTGGCCCCCCGACGGGGCACTATGACTCCAGTTAACCACATTCCCCCTAGGTAAGCCGCAAGCCGAGGCCCCCAGAGGGGTCCTTAATCACTCCTCAGGGGCCCAGGGGGCAACACCCATGAGGTACGGTTGCGCGCACCCTACGGAGAATTGAGACATACACTAACCCTGCAGATCATCACTAAAAGCCCCTATGTGGATTCTCCATATCCGCCTAGAGGCTCGGGGGCTACTGTCGGGTACAAAGGTAAGGGGTACCCTAATCTGTGATAATCTAATACATGAACAACCAGATGAAAACCGACAGCCGACCAAGCAATGGAGGAAGGCCCATCGGACGAAGGCCCACCCCATTGGAGGAAAGGGCGGGCCATGGGCCAGCCCATTACTAGAGGGACGGAAGGTGGAGCGACTCTCGCCCGCGATCCCCCGAATGACGGACAGAGGGTCGAACGAACGACCCCTGAACAGGAGGCTCGATCGACTGATCTAGCCTCCCTCGCCCTCGATCCCCCGAATGACGGACAGAGGGTCGAACGAACGACCCCTGAACAGGAGGCTCGATCGACTGATCTAGCCTCCCTTGCCCTCGATCCCCCGAATGACGGACAGAGGGTCGAACGAACGACCCCTGAACAGGAGGCTCGATCGACTGATCTAACCTCCCTCGCCCTCGATCCCCCGAATGACAGACAGAGGGTCGAACGAACGACCCCTGAACAGAAGGCGCGATCGACTGATCAAGCCCCCCCTCGACTCCGACCCCTCGAAGTGACGGACAGGGGGTCGAACGAACGACCCCCGAACAAGAAGCTCGATCAGCTCACCTGCTCCCGGTATGGGGTAAGGGGAACCCCATACCGAGGCCAGTCCCCGCCTAACGCCATGGGTGCTCACTAACTCAGTCAAATCCGTCAAGTCGTCACCCATACCCTGATTACCCGACGACCGTACGACTACTGCAGCCATGTCTCGAATATAGTACCCCCTCGAATTATGGGCGAGGCAGCCCTCGACCACGTTCTCAGGAATGTGTCGGGGTCGCGCAGGCCCCGATATCCCTCGACCCCGGGGCTCGACCCTCATCCTACCTGCTGCGGCATGGGCCCGTCCCATCTGTCCCGCTTCAACTATGGAATTTGAAGGTTCCACGCCATACCATCCGACGACGACCAGTCCGCCATCACCATGCCTCGAACACCAGAAGTATAGGAGGAACATGCCGCTACAGCGATCGACATCTCGTCACAGACATGGCGCACGAACACGCCTCCCATACTAATGCGTACTAGGCTCCTGTATTCCTAAGCCTCCCCTTGGCCTATAAAAGGGGACGCTAGGATAGTCGAAAGAGGGGGCAACAAAGACGATGACAAGGGACAAACTCTCACCAGAACCAAACACCACATCAGACCACCCACCTGCTTGATCAACATCTCAAGTCATCAACCCACAAACTCAGAGCAGCCCTGCTAGTTCCGGACCTCGGCCCGCTCTGAGCAACCACGTGTAAAACAGCTTGTACCGCCCCCCTGTACGAGCACTTCGGTGCAAGATAATACAATACCCCCCTCCTCTTGCTGGACGTAGGGCCTTCTGTGCCCGAACCAGGATAAACTCTGTGTTCTTCTTGCATCACATCTGGAGAGGGAGCACGCAATATACAAATTTACTAGTTGGTGATCACCCCCCTGGGTCAAAACACCGACAAAGGTTTAAAGCAGTCTTTTTTTATCACTTAGAGCATCTTCAAGAGACTCTGTAAACATACTAGCCAAATTTAGTGATTTAGCTACTCTCTAAAATAGATAATACTAGATTACTCCAACAGACTCTCTAAAATGAAGAGTTTAGATGGCTAGTGAGGTAGGCTATCCAAAGATGGAGAGCGAATAAGGTGGAATGGAGATCTTCTAAATTTAGAGTCATTTACAGAGTCTGTTAGAGACATCTTTTCGTTTCATAATTGCCAAATTTACATTTAGAAAACGATTTGACTAATCTCTTGGAGATGCTATTAAAGGAGTCTTTTTTTTGGTGGTATAAAAATGCAAACTTCCAAAGTACGGCCTGCACAGCGTCACAGCCCAATAAGCAATAGCAGCCTGGATTAGTGGCCCACGCAAAAAAAAAAAAAACTCTCACGTTGCTGTGCGGGGAGGGACGCAGGGGCGGCGCAGCCGCGGCCTCCACCACTGTGCCGTTGGGCCAAGGCACAGGCTCGGCAACCACAGAGCTTGCAGGCCGATGGTGGGTTCGGGTCGGGCGCGGGCCGAGCAGAACTGCAGAAGGCCCGTCCAATTATCAGGCCTACTCACAAATCCCAACGGATGGAGCGTGCAGCGGCGGCAGGTTAGAAGTTCTACCTATTTTACATAATCGTTAGTTCGTGAATTTGTTTTAAATTGATTGAAGCTAGTGGACGTTTTACCTATCATCAGTTTCTGAATTTGTTTAATTGAAGCTAGTGGACTTGGTTTTCTGGCCTCTTTGGGTCAACGGACGCACCGTGGATGTAGCCTCCATCCCTTTTCTTGGATTGAATTGAATCGATCATCTTTCCATCAACGCGGGTTTGAGTGCTGCCACCACCTATGTTGGGGATCGGACAGACTAAAAGGGATACGTACTACATGATCAAGTGCCCAAACTTCTTCAGCCAGTGGTTTACTCTGCACCTGTAAGTTTTTCTAAACGTTGTTTGCAATCAACCGCAGACTGTTCAGTGTGTTCCCGGCCTGTCGGATCGAGGAATCTTCAGGAATCGTAGCTTCATCTCCACACTACTGTTTCTCATCTTGTCTTGCATCAGCTTTCATGCATGTTGTCCTTGTCCACAGGTGCATAGAGGAGGAGGCACTGATCGAGTACATGATCGATCCATGGCACACTATGGAACGGTCTCAGCCAGGCTGCCACCGTTGCACAGCTGGCTGGAGTTGACGCTGGTGGGCTCATCTCGATGATCGTCCAGGCAGCGCAAACCGTTCGCCGGAACAGGGAGGAGTGCCAACACCTTAAGAACCATGTCATGATGATCGGTGATCTCCTGATGATGATCGATCTTGATTCTTAGGCATGGCCACTGTGAAATCTACTCGTGATTGTCGATCTATTGACTATAGCACCAAGACATTTATTTCTATTCGATATTTTACCTGAACGTACTAATCGAAAGACCATGCAATTGCTCTTATTTGATTTGCACAGATTATCTTTATCTAGATGCATACAGATAAAGTAGCCCCCACTGACAATGGATCTTTATTGGAAGCGGGTTCTTCTTGATTCTCTCACCAAGGTTTATTTTTTGAAGATTCATCCAAAATAATATATTTATATTCATTCATTTATATATATAAGCTAACCTTCGGTGGTTGTTTTTAACACGAAAACAACCAGGCCTTCAGGCATTTTGTGTGAAACAAAAAGATCTGCAAAGTTTATCATTCAACTAAACTTCAAACTCAAGTCCTCTTATGGGCAGTTAATGGTTCGTTTTTCCACAGTGGAAGTAAATGAGGACGCTTGCTAGCAGAGTCGCCACTTAACCAAGCAGCGGCGCTTTGGCCGAGCGGTACACCGCTTGTGCAAGCTGACGCATGGACCTTTTCCGTTGTTAAGTGTCTATCAGACAAGAGTTTGAATTGTAGGTTAAACTATATAATGCTAATAATTCTCTCTCTTCTAAGAGTCTATCGCATTGTACAGGCCCTAACCATGAGACCTTGCAGGGTTTCGAGTTTATCATGTGCAGGTCCACGTTAATTATATAGCCAGAGGTGCAATCCAGCCAATGAAGACTTCGGTGCCAATAGCTGCTGCATGCCAGTACTTCGGTGCTGCTCCTGCGGCAAATACAGTATATATACGTCCGTGTGTTCTAATTATTCCACTTTATCCTATCCAGACAACCTTCAGTGACTCAAAATATATCTCCGACAAGAATTCGGAATTGCTAATATTTCAGTTTGGGCCAATGTCTTTAGCTCTATTTATTATAGGAGTCAACACTCTGCGCCATCACACCACATAAGTACCCAGCATGCCCCTCCTACCTTTACGCATCGTCATTGAGTTTACATACACATCAACATTTGAAATTGATCCTAACCTCCGGTCTTGGTCACTATAAAACCATCTGAATTATGTATTATTCTCACATAGATTGCTAACTTTTATTGATGACGAAAGCACCTCCTTGCAGCAACCAAAAGAATACAAGTGAGTATTTCTAACAAGCTCGCCAACCGACAACATTTAACACTCTTTGTTTATATGATTCATTCTATCACAATAATGCTTTAACCTTCCCCTCTCAAGGAAAATTTTTAAAAGTTAACCTTCGCACACAACTTGTCACCAATGTAACCGACAAAGTTGTTGCGACTTTTTGCAACACCAAAAATAGAGCCTGAGTGACTATACATGCTTAGCACTTATCGGCTAACCTAAAACATATTTTTATGATATATTCTCTGCGTCTGTATTCCATTACTAACATGCAAGTCTCCGCCATTGTAACTATCTCTAATCTTTCAAGCTAACCCTCCCAACAAGTTTATCTTCTTCGTTATATGCATGTTTTCACCAGCTCAGTTATTATCAAGTGTTCAGCCTTCGTCGCATATATGTCCAACAACTATTGAGTTTGCATTAGTGGTTTTTCATGGAATATTCAACATTGGTCAAATACTGCAGTGATCCTCTATCAGTCAGTGTCTTTGTTGGTTATTAGCGTTCGTCAATTATTAGCTTTCAAGAATCAGCGGCCTTCAGTAATCATCGGCATTCGTCATTCAACATCCTTCATCATATGTCAGTGGACTTCATCTCTCATTAGTTCTCAACAACTTTTGTCACCTATTGGACTTTGTCAATTGGCGGCCTTCGTTAATTAGTTAGTGGCCTTCGTCAGTTATCAACTTTCAATAGTCAGTAGACTTCAACAATCATCAATCTTTGATATAGCCTTCGATAGTCAGTGGCCTTTGTGAGTCAGTGGCCTTCGTCAGTTAGTTGATTTTCATCTGTCATTGGCCTTTGCTAGTCAATTGGATTTCATCAGTCACCAACCTCTATCAGTTATTAGTCTTCGACAATTAATAGCTTTCATCAGACAACATCTTCCGTCATTCAGCAGACTTCATAAACCAACAGACTTCACTAGCAATCAGACTCTATCAACAATTGACCTTCGGTAGCCACCCAACCTTTGAAACCTCTAACATTATCATTTCTCTTTTCTATAGGTCGTATTATCCAATTCTTCTTTCATAATATTCTATAATATGCCTCTTACCAATATTATTTGAGTCATCATTTGCAGGAAACTAACCATGCAGGTTCCCAATTGGCAGCTTTTGCCACCCATCTTAAAGCTATAATTCTCTCCTTTGAGGGCATTGTTCCTCATACCTAGTGCTTTTTTCAAGCTCAACTATCATTCTTGCAGGGCGCACGATATGCTTACCCCCTTCAAATATTTTCATGCATATCAACATCATCTCCTACATACGATCATTGCACAAGTGCATTGCACCGTATGGACTGGGCCACCCTTGAAGAAGTCCCAAAAATACACGTGCACTAGGACTCTATGCATCAAAATCTTGGAAGAAGTCCCAAACCTACACTAGCACGGTCGCGAAGCTAAGGCTTTCACGCTACCATCGCATATCATATAAATTACTAACCATTTTTTTTGCAGCAAATAAAAAGCCCGAGTCTTTCATATTATCGAAAGACTTTCCAGCAAGTCAACATTCGGCGAATGAAGCTATAATGCTCAGCCCAAGTCCCTAAAAACGCACTCTATCAACTCAGGTGCATTTTCACGTGACTTCTCGTGCTTTCTCTAGGTGGTGTCACGTCTACATCGGCCTCGCCTTCGCCAAGCTCTTCAGCATGAGGGGCCCTACCACCATCTTCATTGACTTCACCAACATCACCTTCGCCAAACTACATTTTTAGGAGGGCCTTTGCCAAACAGCTTTGCAGGAGGGCCTCCGGTGAAACTACGATGACTAACCTCATCGACACTCGTCTACACCAACATCGCCTCCACCAAGAAGCTTTGAAGGAGGATCATCGGCAGGAGGGGCTTTTCCACATCCTCGATCATTTCAATAGATCAAGAGACTCCGTTAGCGCCTTCGGCTTTAACGCCTATAATGGCTCATCCCCATCACCAAGCTTGATGGGCTACATCAAATCCATTGACAACAATGCCACCACACCTTCATCAAACACTTTGACTCAAGGGGCTCATCGACGAATTTGCCCTGAATAACTACTTCCACTACTACAACTACGTCACCTACACCGAGCATAGTCGAGGGCTTGATCACAAGCACCAGCCAAGAGGAGCACACTTGAGGACCAACCACTCCGGAGCAAGGAGTCTTTTGTTCGATGCTCGTGACTAGCGGTTCGGAAACCTCACAATAATCTTCTGCCACGACTACTTCGACTACATCAACTACCCCAACCACGACAACTCAAGAGGACACTAGAGGGGGAGGCCTCAGAGATGAAGACCTACGCATTGGGGAGGCCCTAGAGGTGAAGACCTACGTGCATGGGTGAAGCGGGCTAACCTTGTCATAGAAGCAATAGAAGTAGCAGAAGCCTGAAGGTGAAGACATCAGGAGATCGAGGCACTTGGAGCTAGATGCCCCTGGATTCAGAACACATATAGGCTTGAGTTGTGCACATGCTCTTTTCTCAATACCCTTTTTCCATAGGGTTTTTGAGATGGAGATTGTAGTGAGACACACAAATATAGGTTGCGAAAGGCAGTCCTCACAACCAGTTTTTGAGTTGTATTGTGCCTCTTCTTGTACAAGGGCGTCTACTAGGTCATGTAGTATCGACCATAACCTAGTAGCTGAGGGGCTACTATTGAGGGGGGGGGGTGTTGACGCAAAATGTGACGTACTGCGTCTCACACACAGCAAGCTGGAAAACGTGACTTTCAATCGGGTGCCCGGATGCTTCGAGAACCGAGAACGTGCCAGTCAGTTTGACCTGAAACTAACAAGGGATGAAAGTCATTAGATATAAACTGGAACATGCCGGGTAATACCAGACCATTCCATATGTATCGGCCCTGAAGCCACTTACAACGACATACATCTATGAAAGCTATCTGCCAACAGGTTTTCTGGAACATTCGGCTAAAATAAACATGTAACACTCAAATCACTGATTGCCGAACGCGTGTGCATGACAAAAGGACTACGAACGACTTGTAATTACTATAAGTTAAAGCAAAAACCAATCTCGGCAATTAGCCGAATTGGGGTCCTGATGAAGGAAACAAGTAACCCAAACATGATTAAACTAATTTAAGCCTGCATCGCTGCACGACACCCAGCATCATCAAAGCTTAAACATGGATACATGCATGAACCCCGCAACACATGCAATTAGATTAAAAACTAGTTCCTATTTATAGATATAAATCTACTCATGGAAGCAACATGGAAGCAATTCATCAAAAACATAGATGATCTAAATAAACTAACAAAACCAAAACCAAAACAATCTAGATTGGGAAAAAGAGTTTTTGCAAATATGTAAAGTTTAAATATAAAACATAAACCACGATAACTTAATGAACCCAATAATCTTGCCAAACTACAGGACCAATAACTATCTTGTTTTTTGCTGGGCATACAAGAAAATATCCTCGCACAACATCTACTCATAAGAAAAACAAAGCAAATACCTCTTGATTATTGAACAAAGATCCCCCGCAGATCATTGATAAAAACAAGACTACTTGCATCAATCTAAATCCACCGCATGATACTAAAACATGAAAAAAAGGTTGCCAAGACTTACGGGGTCCGACTCGATGATTCCTCTCGAAAACTCGATGACACGACAAAGGACTAAAAATTGGCACAGGGCCGGTTGTATTGGTTTGGTTGTGAAGACTTTTTACAATGGCCAAGGATTTATAATTTATACCCTGGTCATGACACGAATCCAAAAAAGGATACGTTTAAACAAGATTATTTAAGGAAAAGAACACGACCTTTTAATCCTAGTTTTCCTTTCTGGATCTTCATTCCCTTAATGTTGCAATGTCGGGTTGCTCGATTCGACTCTTACTCACCGCTTTTGTCGCTTTCCTAACGGAAGTTCACCACCCTAAAATACCACCGCACGATCACTTTGCCGAATCTTTATAAATTAGCCGATTGCACCTCCAAATATTCCAAATGCTTGCCTCTGAATTTTACTGCACATTGGCCCATCTGTCATTTTCCTAGGCGTCCCAAAATCTATGTTAACACATGGCCCCCAATTCGGGATAAAAGTCATTTTATCCTGAAATTGACTATAAGTTTCCCCTTTCCTTCCGGTCAACACCGCTCATATTGCAGTTGCTGCCCAGGATGAAATTCTAAGGTAAGTTTTATTCACCTTCATGCATTCGCAATTCTTGGTTGATCCTTCTTTTTTCCTCCCAAATTTAAAGAGCATAGCAATTGTTCTATCCTTTGACTCAGAAAAAATAACCGAGCAACGTTTAATTTATCCGACCCCCGGTCCATTCCAACAACGGCCCATCCGAACGGGAAAACCCTAACCTGCACTTGATATCCATTTTATAAATACAATCGTCCTGCTTCCGCCCCCACCAAAGTGCCAATCTAGCATTTTCGCCCCCTTTCTTCGTCAATGGCGGGTTGCAGC
The DNA here is from genome assembly GCA_022036555.1 of Microstegium vimineum. Taxonomy (NCBI): domain Eukaryota; kingdom Viridiplantae; phylum Streptophyta; class Magnoliopsida; order Poales; family Poaceae; genus Microstegium; species Microstegium vimineum. The sequence continues at coordinate 34,586 of JAJDON010000050.1, forward strand.
CCAAACGTCCAGCAGAAAAGCAAAGAGGCGATTCTCGCCTCATCTCTCCGAGAGGATCTCGATCTTCCGTTTGGGGGCGGGAAAAAGCTTCGGAATATGGAGCAATCCTTCCCCACAATCCTCCGCAAAAAAGGGAAAAAAAGTAACAACGATCTCTTTTTTACCTTTATTACCTAACCTTTCCTTTTCCCGAGGGCTGACAGTGACTGCACTCCCCAATCTTTTGTTGGGAAACGACCGCCCCCCTGGCCCTAGATTTGGCTAGGCCCCCAAAAAACTGATTGCTTTCCATAAGCAATCCAACCTTAGGGTTCAAGCCGAAGTCTTAGACACCCGACTCGACCGGGAGAAACTTGCCCCCCATGTTCCAAAGAGCGAGATGCCGCCAGAACCAACTTGCTGTTAGAACAACTCATTTCCTTTTCTTTTCCTTCTGCAAAAATAATGCTGATATTCTGATGTAATCTTCCTCTTGTGCAGATCTGTCAGCAAGGCTTGAAGCCCTCGAAGCCGCCATCGCCCTCTCGCCGTCACTTGCCCTCCGACGGCGAGACGTCTCTCGAGCAAGTGGAGCACTCAATCGATGCATCCCGAAGATCTCTCATTCGCGATTGCATATGGCGCAGCGCTTGTTTTTAGCGCTGTGAACTTCGCTATGGCATAGACCCTAGAAAGTTTTGATGTCTTCCCCACAACCTTGGGGAGGAGATGGAGAAAATCCGCGTACCTCATGGGGCAAGCCGGAAAAAATGTTGCAGACGTAGTCGACTACACCATCCCAATCGAGAGGTGTTCGATGAGTAGTCTGTACTAGGGGGTCCCCTCTAAAAAAATATCCTGTGGAATACAACTTGAGGTTTTACTTGCTCATTTTGTCATGATTCCTGAAAATAATGACCTGCTGACTGTTGTTGAATCCGCATGAGAACGCGTCGATCGTGTTCAAAGACTTTCCGTTCTAAAGACAATAATATCGTATCGGCCTTAATTTTTAAAAAACTCTAATACAATTTTTTTTTTTTTTTGACAAAAGGGCCCCCATACAAAAAGGGGTAACCAAAAAAAGTTCCTTTTAAAAAGGGTTCACCCCCATTGGTTTTTCCAAAAAAGGAGAAAAATTTTTAAAACTTTATTTCCCCTCCCCTTTTGGCAAACCACAAAAATTTAATGAAGAAAAATGATTTCCCTTTGGGGGGGGGCCGTTTTTTTTGGGCTGGGAAAAATGAACTAAAATTTAAAACCCCCCTTTTTAAAAAATAAAACCAAAAGTTTTTGATGAAATTTTTTTTTGGGGGGAAAAGTTTTAACCCCCCCTTTGTAAAAAATCGGGGGGCCCAAAAGAAAAAAATTTAAAAGCCCTTTTTCTAAAGGGGGATAATTTTGGGGGCCGATCAAATCTATCCCCCAAAAACCCATTCCAAAGGGTTTTTAAAAATTTGGGGGTTTAAAAGGCCCAAAAGGGGGGGCTCTAAAAATTACCAAAAACCCCGCCCCAACTTTACACCCTTGTAAAAATTTAAAAAAATCCTCAAGCAGGGTTGGGGCCAAAAAAAACCCCTTCCCCCCTTAAAATTTTCCCCCCTTCCCCCGGGTTTAAAACCCCTCATGTGCACCCCCTTTCCCTTTTATACACTTTATACCCACTTTTTTAGACTCCTCTTGATTTAAAAAATTTTGGGGGGCCCCCCCATCAAAAACTTTGGGGGACAACTGGTTACCCCAAAGGGGGACGAAATTGAAAACCCTTTAAAAACCCGAGCCTTTGGGGAAAACCTTTTTTGATTTTTTTTTAAATAAAAGGGGAAATTTTCGTTCCTCCATCTTTTAAAATTTTACCCTTTCCCTTTACCCCAAAACAAAAAATTTTCCCGACCTCTCGGCCCAAAAACCCCCCCCAAAAAATTTTACCCCCCTTTTTTTCTTTTTCATTCTCCCCCCCAGGGGGAAAAGAAAGAAAGGGGGGCCACCGGGGAAATTTTTTTCAGAACTCCCCCACACTCTTCTAATACCCCCCTTAAATTCCCTTTTTGGCCTTTAAAAAAGGGGGGGGATTTAAAATTTGGAAAAATTTTCCACTAATCCTCAAAAAAAACGACAACACCCAGCCTTTATCTCTACAACATCAAAAATTTTTTGAGCAACAAAACCCCAAACCCCCCTTTTATTCCCGGGGCCCCCAAACCCAAAACCTTTTCTACAAATAAAACCCTAAAAAAAAAAACCCCTGGGGTAATGGTTACCGTTTAAACAAAAGGGTTGCGGGGGGGGTTTTAAAGAAATCAAAAAACCTCCCCCTTTAACCCGGTTTTTCCCAAAATTTGAAATTTTAAAAAAAATTTCCCCGACAGACCCAAATTTTTCCTTTTTTTCCCAAATTTTTTTTTAAAAATTTGGGATAAAAAATGTGTTTTAGTAAAAACGAACTCAAAAAAATCCCCCCAAAATTTTTGGTTTTTAAAACCCAAAAACGCAACCCCTTTCAATAAAAAAAACACCCCCAACCCAACAAAACTTTCTAATTTTTAAATTTTCCTTGCCCCCGGGGTTTAGTATTTTTTTGGGGGTTTAAGGGGGGATATTACCCTCTGTCCCCTTTTTTTCTCTTTATAAAGGGGCCGGGCCCCCCCTTTCGGGTTTGGGAAACCCCACGTACAACAAAATGGCTTGTCCCCCAAAATTTTGGGGGGGTCCCCCAAAAGGGGGGCCTTTTAAGGGGCTTTGATCCCCTCGAAACCCCCTGGGTTTTAAAGTCCCCCCCCCCATGAACTTTTGGGGGCCTTTTAAACGGGGCAAACCTTCAACCTAGGGGCCCTGGCCCAAAAACTTGAAAATGAAAATAGGGGCCCTTTGGGCCACATAAAAAATTTTTTTCCCTTTCCCCACTTTTTGGGCCCACAACGAACCAATCCCACCCCCCTTTGGGCCCTCTTTGATCATTTTTATCAAAAAAATTAAATCCAAAACCAAAATTTTTTTGGGTCAAAATTTTTTGGGCCCCTTCCCCAAACATTAAAAAGGGGGCCCTTTTCTCCAAATCTTCCAAGAAACAAACCCCCCCATCTACTCCCCAAAATTAGTCCTGATACTCTTTTTATCGGCATCTAAGATCATTTTCTGGGAATTTTTGGTCCCCCGGGACTAAAAAGTCGATAATGAAAAAGGGCCCAAGTATTTATCACTAACGTTGGCCCCAGGGGGTCCCCCCTTAGGTCCCAAATTTTTGGCTTCTGTTCGACTTTTTACTTGTGCTAGTTCTCTGTTCCCCCCAAAACATTGCACTCCCCTTTTTTTCTGGCTTTTTCTTCACCCTGGGGGACACCACTCCCCTTTTCTGCCATACAAAACTCGCGGTGTTCTCGCTCATACAGAACAACCCACTCTTATGGGCCAAACCCTCTTACCTTGCCGATCCCTGGGGTGGGCTTTATTTTAAACGCCGTTTCGCCCCCGGGAACAACGTGCTCCAAGTCTCTCATGGACCGACAGCGGTTGACTTTATTTGCCAAAACCCCAATACTAATCCTGCTTTCGGGCAATTATCCCCTAAATGGGAACTTCGGGCCCCTTTCTTTCCCAAAGAAAATTTTTTGGAAAAAATACCCCCCCCATGAATTGCCCCCGCCCCTTTAAAGCGCTCTTTGCTTCCCTTTTGATACACTTCTTCATGCCTCTAAACATTCCTCAAATGAAATCTCTCTCTTCATAATGCATTCACCTCTGTTGCTCTCTTGTCCCTTTCCCACTTTATTCAATGGGAATCCGTTTTTGGGGCCCTGGGTCTAGAAGCTGCTCCTCTCCCGTTCGGCTATTCTGGAATTTGTCCTCTTTCCCCGAAATTTTTTTTTCTGAAAACTGCCGATGGGGGTCAACAACACCATTTCCTTTTCCCCCCATCTGGGGTCAGAAATTTTCATCCGTTCTTCCCCCTTGGAGTCTTCAAAAAAAACAACCATTTTAAAGGGAAAAAGATACTGTTTCTGTGCAAAGGGTTTAACCCGTCAAATTTTCATCTTCCCCATCAAATTTTAAATGCCCATTTTGAATACTTCGGGATCTTCATCCTAACCCCGCAACTTTTGATGGCATAAAGAGTTTGTGTTGGGGGTAGCCGCAAAATCCTTGTCCAAAAACCCCCTCCTTCAGACGCAGCAGGGGGTGTCCCTGGGAAGCTTGATGTGCCCTTTCCCCTTTGGCAAAAACTCGAACATTTTTTCTTTTTGGGAAAAATCAAAGTCGTAGGTATTTTTCCCGCTCCCTAAACCCATCGCTGGTTGACTTGAGGTTGGCCCCTTTTGGGCCCAGACTATTTCGGCCGCGGCAAACTTCTTCCTCTTTCCTCAAACTCTGTTGCCTTTTCCGGAAATTTTAAATACACCGTCCCAGCCAAAATCCCCCTTTCTGGAAGGGTTTGGGTCCCTTCTGAGCCCCGACCCTTGGTTACTCATCCCGCTAGCCTTGCGAAAATTTTGGGCCAAGGTTTTCAAAGCCCCAACCCCCGAAGACTTCTCTCTGAAAAAACGGTTTCCTGAAATACCTGCTATTGCCATCCCTGGCAGCTATCATTTTAAAAAAATTCAGAGAATAGAAAAGCCCTTTGGGTTTTCCCCAAAACCCTTTCAAAGATATTTTCTGAGGAAATCTCTTTTTGGGCTTTTTCCCTCAAGCTCTTTAAAGGGTCGACCAGCTTCTTTTTTCCTTTTGGGTGAAATTGTAAAAAATATGAAAGGGAATTTTGTTCCAGCCCTTCCCCGCTGATGATGGATTTTGTTTGGAAAGGGGATGCCAACCATGTAAAGGGCCGCCCTGTCAAGACATAGGGAAGTACGAATCTTCCAACCCATTGTCTGTAAATGCCTCCCCTAGCTGCATCAAGTCCGGCGATGTGCTCTATTTTGCGGTTTCATCCTGCCCTGAAAAATTTGGCCCAAAGTCTGTGGGGACTTTCCCCCTTTGGGGGAAGACCACCGTTTTACCATTCTGGATAAAGGGGACGATACCAAAAGCCCTGGTTTTTTTCGCTTCAATTTCAAACCCTGATTCTTCACCCATGTCTGCCACCCTATCCTGATCGGTTCGACACTAATTCAAAGTTCCTCGTGTTCCCCTTCGAACGTTGTCCTACGGGGTTCCCTCGTACCCAGGATTGGGGGGAGCATTAACCGCTGTAATCGCAAACTCCTGAAAAACCCCAAACCCTTTAACATCCCTTTTCTGCAGCCTGTTAAACTTTTGGGATATCTTGTGAGCCAATGGGGGACTTTCTGACACCCCCGAACGCGGGTTCCCCGAAGTCAGGGGGATGTGGCTTGTTTCCCGGGTGAAGGCCCCCGTCCCTTTTGGGGCCCAAATTCGACTTCCCTCCTTTTCTTTGGGGCCTTTCCCCGGGAGGTTGGGAAACATGAGGAAAAATTTTTGCCCCAAAAAAAAAAAAAAAAAAATTTGGGGCCCCCTGTTTTTCCTGGGAAGAGCTTGTCGGCGCGGCCCAATTGTTGATAAAGGATCGGGCAAAAGGTTTCGGGAAAGCTGAAGATGATTTGTAAGGGTTTTCATTTTTTTAGTTTAAATAAATCCCCCCGCCCCCGTATATCGCTCCTCCTCTTCTTTTTGTCTCATCAGATTGGTTTGGGAAAAGGGGTTTTCGGGGAGCGCCTGTTTTTTGGAAAGACTTTGTTGCTTTTTTTTTTTTGAGAACGACATCAAGCATTTGTTCTGGAACTCGCCCAAACCCTACTGGAAGTCCCTCCTTACGTCCCCGGGCAATTCATCCATTTTTTACGTCCAGAACCAATTTATTGTTGATCCAACCATCTTGCCCCATCGAGTGGCCAAAAAGGGGTTTTTACGCAAAATTGACTTACGGGTCCTCCCAAAACACACAGCAACCCGGGAAACGTGACTTAAATTTGGTTGCCTGAATGTTTTAAAAGAACCGAAACGTCCCCAGTCAGTTTGACCTAAAAACTAACAAGGATGAAAGTAATTAGATATAAACAAAAACCATGCGGGTAATACCAACATTCCTATGTAGGGCCCCTGAAGCCACTTACAACACATACATCAAAGAAACAATCTGCCAAAAAATTTTTTATGGAACATTCGCTAAAATAAACATGAAACCCACGCAAATCACTGTTGCCAAACCCGCGTGGAAATGAAAAAACGGATGTACGAAAAATTTGTAATGCTATAATTTAAAGCATAAAAAATTTCGGAAATTTCCCCCAATTTTGGGGTCCTGATAAAGGGAAACCCATTAACAAACATGTTTAAACAAATCTAAACCCCTGCATTTTCCGCACGACACCCAGCATCATAAAAGTTTAAAAACAGGGAATAGCATGCAAAAACCCCCCAACACATAAAAACTAGATTCAAACTAGTTGGGGCCTATTTATAGATATAAACTCTCAGGGAAAAACCCAGGGAAGAAATTCATCAAAAACATAAAATAGATCAATATGAACTAACAAAAACCCGCCCTTTATCAATCTAGTTTGGGAAAAAAGATGTTTGCAAATATGAAAGTTTAAATTATAAAACTGCAACACGATAATTTAAATTGAAACTAATAATCTTACCAAATCTATGGGGACCGATAACTATCTTGATTTTGCTAGGCATACAGGCAAATTCCCGCACGACATCTACTCATAAAAAAAAACTTAACCCAAAAGACCTCTTGTTTGTTAAAACAAAGATGCCTGAAACCCCGATCATTGATAATAAACAAAAACTACTTGCTTCAGTATCTAAATCCACCGCATGATACAACAGTTTCCCAAGGGTTTGCCAAGATTTAAAACGGAGGTCGACAGACGTTGATTCCTCTCGAAAGAACTCGACGACACACAAAGGACTCAAAATTTGGCGGGGGGTTCGGTTGTTTTGGGTTTGGGTTTGTGACCCCTTTTTTAAACAAGGGCCAAAGGGGTTTTAAAATTTAAAACCCAGTCATGACGCAATCCTAAAAGGATACGATTACAAGATTTTTAAAAAAAAGAATACGACACTTTTAAAATTCCTAGCTTTCCTTCTGGAATCTTCTTTCCCCTTAATCTTTTGTAATGTCGGTTGCTCAATTGGGCTCTTACTCCACCGCTTGGGTCGTTTTTCCTTAACGAAGATAAAAAAACCCCCCAAAAAATAGCCGACCTAAACGACACTTTGCCGAACCCTTTATAAATTACCGTTTTGCACCTGCCAAATAACCCCAAATGCTTGCCTCGGGAATTTTTTACTGCACTTTGGGGCCCATTTTTCATTTTTCCAAAAGCGGCCAAAATCTAGTTTTAACGGGGGCCCTAATAGTTTAGGGGGAAACTCCTCCTAAAGGGGCCCCAATAACTATGTTTTAGCTTGTAAATTTTAGCCCCCCCCCAAGGGGGCCCACATGTAAATTGCATTTTATATCTATAAAAGGCCAAAGCATGGGGGGGGGAAATCTGGTCCGACTCCAAAACCACTACCCTGGGCCGCTCTCTAGTTTTCTATCCCAACCCCAACATTTGAAAAAACAATTTTCACAAAAATTTGATGTTTTATTATGTTTTTTTTATGTAGAAAAGAAAAACTTCCCTTTTAAAAAATGAAAACTCCCTTTTTTTTTTAATCAAAACACCCCAAAGACATCAACAAAAAAAGGAAACAATCCTTTAAAATTTCCCAAAAAAAAAAAATCCAACCCAAAATAGGGCCAAAACGGTAGTTAAATGGGACGGGGGGAGAACCCCAAAACAATTTTAAAGTATACAATTTTATATAGTACATACTAAAAAACAAAAAACCCAATGCCCATTAGCATAGGGGCAACGTGTAGTTTCGTCTTTAAAGACCGCCTGGGTAAGGAATAGATAACCTCAGTATAAAAACTCAAAACAATCCAAATCAACGTGGGCGCCCCCTTTTTGAAAGGGCTCGGGAAAAACTACAACGAAACACCCATGGAAATAGAGTAAATGGAACCCCAAACCAAAAACCCAAACCTTTCCCCCCGGCGTTGAAGCCCCTTTAAATTTTTGCAAATGCTCCCAAAGTGGGGTCAAGATCCCCCATGCCCCTTTGGGTCGCCACTTTAATCCAGAAAGAAAAAAAAAAAGCGGTAACAAGTACAGAAACCCAACCCCATAAATTTATTATGAAAATTTTCCAACTAGTAGAATACTATTTTGGAAAAAAAATTTTTGGGAATCATCCTCAAACAAAAAAATTACCCCCCCTGGAATAAGGATAAAATTCTTTTTTCCTTTCTAGTAGGAAAAAGGGGACACCAATTTCTTCAAGACTAAAGGTCACTGCACAAAAACCCAAAAAAACCCAAGTAATTTTCCATTTTCCCACCAAAACGGGACAAGCAAAACCCTTTTGCACTTTTTAAAACCCCTTTAGCTATACTCCCTGCCCCACTAGCCCATCACCCCAGGCCCCATTTAAACTCGACCTAGGGGGAAAAAAAAAGGAAAACGAATTAGCAAAAATTGAAAGAAAGCAAATAAAATTTGATAATTTGTACATTTTAAAAAAGATAATTAATTACCGTATTCGCATAAGGGGGGTTGACCTCACCACCCAGTAGCTCCATGTCCTCCAGAAAACATCTGAAAAAAATTTATCTTTCAAATTTATAAAAATAAAAGGAAAAGGGGGAATATTTAATTTATCATAAAACCCATCCAGATCCCCCTAAAAACCATGTCACAAAATGCACCCCCAACGAAACCCTCACAACACTTTTTGGGCGTTCCCCCCTCACCTAACCCTTAGATTCCCATGACAGCATTGAAAATTGCAAACAAAATTAAAGGGGTCCGATTTTTAGTTGAATGGATTTTGAACCTCACAATTCATTTGGCAAGAAATTCAAAAACGGTAAAACTCAGGAATAAGATATTCTCGTTGCTCTTTTGCTTTTAAAAACGAAAAGATCCAAAACGGGAAGGGGGTATTTTTTACATTAACAACATGTTTGGAAAAGCACCCCCAACTCCAGATTCATCAAAAGTAAACCCAAAGATCCAAAAAAGGGTCTCATCGATAAAAATAGGGGAAATCTCCACTATTTCCCCAAAATTTGATAAAAAACCTCAAGAGGGGGACCCCCAAAATTCCAATTTGATAAGTTGAAAAAAAATTACCCACTTGTCATTAATTACAAAAGAAAAAGGGTTTGGGTTTTTTTCTTGTCTCCCCCCCAAACCCAAAAATCTAGGGGCCCCTTGCCAACCCAAAAAACCCAACATCATTTTTACCCTCTTCTTAAGGGGTCTTCCGTGAGGTTTTTAGGAGGCTCCCGGCCCAAATAATATGATGGTGAAGTGGAAAAAACCCGACTTTTTTTTTTGGGTTTTCCTGTTTTTTATTACTAAATTTTTTGGGGGGTAAATCAGATAAATTTTCCCCCCTTGAGCGCCCCAACCTTGCGGCTTTGGCCTAATTCATCATGAACCCCCAAAATAAAAAAAGCCCATGGGGCTTATTTTTGATGCTGGTAGTTTGGTATAAACCCTTTTCCCCGGGGAAAAAAACCCAAACCCGTTTTATCGTAAAAGCCTGAGGGGGAGCACGGATGATGACCCCGCCTCCTGGGGAAATTTTTAAATTTCATCACCGTTAATTGAAAAACAAACAAATCTTAACTTATTTTTGGGCAGCCCGGGGGCACCCCTGATCCCAAAGCGCGAGTTTCCCCAAACGACCCCGTCTGGTTTTTTTCGAAACAAAACAAAAAAAACAAACGGGATTTTACCCCGTCCCAAAGGCCTTTTGGGGTTTTCCCCCCTCCCTCCGCGAAAATCGATGCTGTCAAACCCCATTGCGCCCTCATCTCTGCTCTCGGTCCCCCGAAACGGTCTGATAAAAAATTCCCCAGGGGCCCTGCGATAAAATGAAGAATTATTAATAAACACTGATCCGTTTCCCAACATAACTGAAAAACCCGGGACACTAGCACCAAGAAAAATTGGGGGGGGTTTGGAGCACGTCAAATGCAGGTTTAAAAGAAATGCAACAACTTCGGGGTAAAAAGAAATTGTTGAACAGCCCAATTTATTTCCCTTTTGCCCAAGAAGAAATTTAATGTTATAAAAGGTTATTTTTTCAGTTTTTATTTTTTTTCAAATATTTTACATACTTTGGCATAAATAAAAGAGCAAATTTGTTACACCCATTTTTTAAAGGGACAAAACGGGAGCAAAACCTTATGTGTCCCAGAGATCATCACACACATAAACCGAAAAATTTAAACAAAAATGTACCTTTAAACAGGGGGTTTATTCAAGCAATAAGTATCAAATTAAAGTCTATTACAAACCACGGAAATAAAAGATAACTCTCGCAGGCCCATCGCACGGGGACTTCAACGGTTGACCCCAAACCTAGTAACCCTCAGAAACTTCTCTAACCTGATAACTGATCCCCAACCCGGGGAATTTTTAAAACCCAAAAATAGGGAAAAGAAATAAAAAACCCGAAAGTACTTCTAGAAACTCAACAAGTATTTGGGGGTTAAAAGGGGCTCAAAAAGTTTTGACAGGGTTTTTAACTGGGGTAAGCTTTTTTTTAATTTGTAACAAAATTTTAAAAAGTGATAAATAAAAAATTTAAATGCTTAACCCCCCCAAATTAAACTGAAATGATTATTAAAAAAAAGAACGAAAACATACTATAAAGAAAAAAGTGTTTTCCTTTAAAAAAAACCCCCCCAATTAAAAAAGGGTTTTCTGTAAATTTTTTTGGGCCCCCTTTTCGTGTCCGTGAGCACGGTAAAATTATCAATTTTTTAACAAACTCTGCAGAGGTTTACACTTTCCCCCATGAGTCTTTTTACACATTTTCCCGGGTTTTTAATAACTCCAAAACACTGGCCGGGGTTTAAGCGGACAGGGTACACTTTTGAAGTTTTCAAAAAGGCTCGCTGACAAAAAAGCCCCAGACACTACGGTCCATGGGAAAGGGGGTAAAAAGGGGCCCCCTCGATGGAAACACATACGCGGGCGGTACCACCCGGCCCGAACCCCGAACCCTCGTCAATGGCAACTTCTTGACTGCCGCATGTGGGGAGAGGGGACCCAATTTGAACAAAAGCCAGAGCCATGTAGACTCAGGGTTAAAACGAAAGCCCCAAAAGCTTTTGCTGACAGATAGGATCCAATTCCATGTTCCAAAAAAATAAAGTTTTACTTTATCATTTCATATGGGTCTTTAAATCAAGTTTAAAGGGATCAGGGAAATTTTAAAAAAGACCCACTACAATAACCCCCCAAAAAATCCCAAAGAAAACCCCCATGGGAAACTCAAGGTTCAAGGTAAAATTTCAAAGGAAAAACCCCAATGGTAAAAAAAAATTTTACACAGGCATAAAAAATTTGTTTTAAAAAAAACCTAAGGGAACATCAAGGAAAAACCCCTTTATAATTTTTTGGGCCTTGCTCAAAAGGTTCCTACTGCCCCCTGCCAAAAAAAACCTCCTGGTCCCCCACGATACCTCCCTTCTATATTTCGATCCCCCACATCACTTACATAAAAGCCAAACATAAAAAGCAAACAAACAAGACAAATAGATTAGAACAGTACCCAACCTAATAAAAAAAAATTTAAAATTTTATAAAACAACCCAAACGTCTCACAACAATCACGGGGGAAGTTTGAAACACGAAAAAGGGAGCTATAACACAAAAAGATATGTTTCAATCAATTTTAAAATTTTAAAAAACGAGAGTTTAAAAAGTTTTAAAAAATTTAAATTTTATATTTAGAACTGTCTACCATGAACTATGAACTCACTATCACGAAATTTACTCGAACATCCTAATGCAATTTAAAATGGGTTAAAACCCGGAGTTAAAATAAACATTTTATAAGAAAATCTAAAAAAATTGAGTGGCAAATCTGTAAATGGGGTTTTCTTTTTAATTTTTTGAAAATAAAACAGAACCGAAAGGTAGAAAGTTTTCCAGAACAAAAAATTTAAAGAAGAAAAAGCTAAGGGGAAACGGGGGGTTTTAGATTTAAAAACACTGGGGGTTTTTTTTTAAAAAAAGCCCCGGGCCGAACCGTTAGGGGGCCTGTGATCCGTCCTTTCCCGGAATGGCAAATCCAGTTTTAATGGGGACCGGGGGGTGGCGTTTTCCGGCCCGGGAAAGCAAGCTCGCGTCCCGGCGGCGCCATTACTGGGTACGGCGGCGGGGAAACAATCCGCCACTCCGGGTGCCCCGATTCGCACGGGATTGGCCCGGGAAAGGGAGTGGAAAATGAAAAAACACAAACGGGGGGGTTTGGTTGAACCGTGGGGGCCCCGGCCCGGCGAAAACCGCGCGGAGCGGCTCTGTGTCGCCGGGGGAATGGGGACGGGATCAAAACGGGCAAAACCGGGGGGATGGAGGGGAAAGCGGCTTTTGGGCCCCCTTTTCTTCCCACCGCGATCCCAGGGACGTGGGACGGCGCGGAGAAGCTCGGCAAGCACAGGCGGCGACGGCGTCTGTGCTTCATGGGGCCCCCTCGGTGGCTCGGTGTGCTGGGGGGAGGCCCGGATGAGGCGGGGGGGTCGGGGGCTCGACATTTAAAACCCCCCGGCCCTGCGTGGGCAAAGGGAAAGGGGGGCGACCCCCTGCCCCCAATTGGCGCCCGGCCGGGAAGGGAAAAGGGCCCCGGGCGCACAAAAAGGAAAGGGAGGGGGGAAGAAAAAAGGAAAGGAGGGGGGACTGCCCTTTGGGGGCCCACCTGCCACCCGGGGGGGAAAAGCTGAGCGTGTGGGCCGGGGCCGCTGGATTTTGGGGGCCCCGGCCCTGCGGGGGCCTCTGTGCAGGACGGGGGCCGGGGAAAGGGGCCCACGGGGCCCAAGGGGGAAAATAGGGGGGGGGGCGGCTGGCCGGAAGAAACAGGCCTTCGGCCAAAAGGAAAAAGGGAGGGAGAGAGAAAAAAAATTTTGGCTTTTTTTTTTAAAATTTTTGGGTTTTCCAAACTATTTTTTAAAAATTTTTTAAATTTTCAAAGTTTCATTTAAAATAATACCAAACAATACAAAACCCATGCAGCACATGAATGCAAAAAAAAAATTTTCTACTTGTGAAAATTTTTTTTTTATGAAACCCTTAAAAAATTTTTCCTGGGAAATTAATGGTCAAAAAAAATGCATTTTCCTTTTGGGAAAACTAAAAAAAAACAAATGGAAGTTTTTTGGGTTTTTCCAAATCTCCCCCCAAAAAGGGGAATCTCGCCCGTTTCACCTGATGCTTACCAAACAATTTGCGGGTATGCCCTTTTTTTAAGATCCTCCCCCTTTTTCCCCAAAGTTGCCTCACCCACCACCGAAAAACCGATTCCACTCAACTTTGCACATACGGGAAAGGAAATCGGGTCCTTTTGACCTTTTTTTCTGTTTCCAAAAACCCCTACGGAAACGGGGATTTTTCATTTGGGGAAAATCCCTTTAACTGCCAAATCATCCAAAAAGGGATCTGCCCTCTGGCACAAACCAAAGGGAAACACCTCTTCAAATGTACACATGAAAAAAATCGGGTTTCACCTGCTAACTCTCAGGGAAATCCAGCGATAACTACTTCCCACGTTGTTTTCCCCTAAACTTGAAGGAAAAAAACAAATTTTGGACAAAATTACCCTTCATATTGAACCTCTTTACCTTTCCCCATGGGGACACCCTTTTCGTAACGTAGTCACCTACTTGAAAGCCAAATCTCTTTTGGGGTGCAGCATAAACCCCTTTTTTTTTGGGACTAGTGCAACTTTCAAATTTTCTCTTTTAACCCCTACATGTTCCTCGCACTTTTCAACACATCTGGGCCCCAAAAAAATTGAAATTTTTTTTCCCCCTCCCGATTTCCCAAAAAAAAGGGGCCTGCACTTCCTTTCCCTACAAAATCAAATGGGGCCATCCTTTAACTCCTTTTGGGAAAATTGTATAAAAGAACCAGCATATACAAACCTATCCCAACTAGTCCCATTTTTCATGCACAAGCCTCACCCTATTTCCATTTCTGGTGGGTTTTTTCTGTCTGTCCCTCTGTCTATGGGTGATAAATTTTTCTGAGTTTAGCTGGTTTTCCCAAAGGGGCCTATGGGAAACATCTCCAAAATGGGGTTGAACTGATACCCCATCCCGGGAAAAAATCTTTTTTTGAACCCCCTGCCCACACCCCTATCTTTTCCCCTGCATACTTTTGGGGAACCTTTCTCCAGTGTAGGTTTTGGGCTTGCTGGCCCAAAAAATGACAACTTTTGTCAACCTAACCACAATTTCCCAAATCGAATTTATAACCCCCTTGGGTCGAGGCAAACCCACTATAAAGTCCATTCCAACTTCTTCCCTTTTCACTCTGGAATTTTCCCTTGGTTGCAACAATCCCGCCGGTCGCTTTGGGGTTTTTACCTTAAAACCCCCCTGACAGGTATCACACAAAATGCCACATACTCTGGGATCTCTCTTTTAAAAAATACCACCAAATACTTCTCCTTCAACTCCAAAAACAAACTTGGAAATTCCCCCGGGGGGTATAGGAAATAAGCTTGAATCATGGGCCCCCTCACAGAATTTTCCACGGATCTCCCTTTACTCTCCGGGAAAAAATAACCCCTTTCCAAAACCCAAAAAAGTACCAATTTTCATCCAGAAATGAAACCTGGTGCCTTAACCCAAACACCAAAATTTTTTCCCGCAATCTCTTTCAGTTTCTCAAACCCAAAGACCCTTTCGTATCCCCCTATTTTCCCGAATTTGGGTTCCAAAAATAACCCCCATAGCATTAATTTAAAAAAACCCAATTTTAATGGCTAAAAAAGACAACCCCAACTCCTTTTGGGCTTTTAATTCCAGGGGGTACTTTATTGGGAATAAATTTTTCCCATGAGGGCATCTGCCACAAAAATTCGCCTTTCCCGGGGGATAATGCAAACCCCCAAGTCATAATCCTTGATCAATTCCCCGCCAACAGCGTTGCCTCAATTTCAGATTTCTGGGGTTTAATTTTGTACTTCCCAAAATCCCTTTTAAACCGTGAAAAAATCACTCTTGTGACCGACCAATATGTCCCCTAGATCTTTAATGCATTACCACAACTGCTAACCCCAAAATCATGTTAAAAGGGAAAATTTAACCCCATTTCTTCCTTAACGCCCTCGAGGCAAAAACAACAACTCTGCCTTCTTTTCCTAAACACACCCCAAGACCCAGACGCGAAAGCATCCCCAATATATGGAGAAGCCTTTTTTTTCAGGGCCCGGCAAAAACAACCCCTGGGTGTGGTTAACCAAATTTTTTAATTTTTCAAATTAGTTTGACACTTCTCAACCATACAAACTTTGCATTCTTTTCTAACAAAGCAAATCATTTTTGGGTTTTTTAACAAGCCTGGGTAAAACCTTCAAAAATCTCCGGTATAACCAGCCATTTTCCCAAGGGAAAATACAAATCTCCGGCTTTCTTGGGAGGGGGGTTCCAATTCCCAAAACATCTGCCACCTTTCTTGGGGTCCCTGCTATTCCCATTGGATATAACAGACCTAGGAAAGGGCATTCCTTCAAAAAAAACTCACAACCCTTTCTCCTTTTTGGGGATACAAACCCCCTTTTTCTCTGACTTCTCAAAACCAACCGAGATTTCTTCGTGTTCTTCCCCATTTTTTGGAGTTTGACTAAATTCATCAATGAACACTACCACAAAATTTTCAAGAAAAATCCATGAACCCCCTTTTTCAAACCAGACATAAAATAGCTGGGGGCATTTGTTAACCCAAACCCATCACAGGTACCCCCTATGGCCCCAACCCTTTTGGGAAACCCCCAGTCTTGGAAAGTCCCGAGGCACGTATCTTTAACTGGTAAAATCCCCCAATCGAAAAAAACGAAACTTGAGAAAAACACCAAACCCCTTCAAAATGGCAAAAAAGGTCCCTCAAACCTTGTCGAGGGGAAATTGTTTTGATAGTTAACCCCATTGAGCGAACGGGAAAAACCCCCCCAAAACACCGTTGGGGTACCAAACCTTCTTTCCAAAAAAATCCCCGAGCTCCCCCAAAGGGGAAAAGCTAGACTATGAAACCCTTTTCCGGGAACTCCCCGCAACTGTTTTTTAAGTTCTTTTAACTCTTAACCCCCCAAACCCATATGGACGCTTAGCAATAGGGGCAGTACCAGCAAAAGCTCAATAAGAAAATTTAAAGTCACGGTCGGGGGGGCATACCTGGCAAGTCCCTTTGGGGAAAAAATCGGGAACTCATCAACAAAATGATTCATTTTCAATTTATTTATCAACATTTATTTACAGTAAACCGTCGGGGGAGCTTTCAAAAAAACTTCCACCCTGATTCTATCCCCTTTAGGGGAGGCAGGACAACAACCTTTTTCTTGGGCCCGGGAAACACCCTTGTACTTTTTCATCCAATCCATTCCCAGAATAGGGCAAAACCAAAACTGTCCTTTTCAAATGGGGTTCAAAACCCCAAAGGCTTTCCCCCCCTTAGGAGCACACTACTAAAAGGGCATAGTAATTTTGGGAGATAGAGTCCCTCCCGTAGCTTACCCATTTGGGGGGTTTTTATGGGAGGAATAAATATATGCACCCTAATAAAAGCTTGAGAAATGAAAAGTGCGAACTCCAAATCAAAAGTACAGTAGCGGGAAAAGAATTGATACCCAACGTTTTCCCATCAAAACTTCAGGGGCCTCCTGAGCAAATTTTTGCCGACCCGTGGTTCACCTTTTTCCCCTGTTGGCCGGAGGGTGTTTCCTTCCCTCTGTTTTGGGTTTTTTCTGGGTCTTTGGGTTTTTTTCTTTTTTGGACAGTTTAGGGGCATGGGGCCCCCTCCTTGTTCAACAAAAAAACCCCATTGGGGTCTAGGACCCTATTCTTTAATTTGGGGAACATGGGGTTTTCCCCGACTGGCGCCTGCGGCAAAAGTTTTGCTGCTGGGTTTTGGGGGACGCTGGGGAACTGCCGGGGTTTCCCCGGTTTTTCGGAAACCCGGGACCTCTAAAGGGAAATTCGGGGGGGGGTTGGGTTTGCTGGCGGGGGTTGCTTCCTGAAGCGGGCCCTGAAGCCTCCTCTTTTTGGCCTTTCCCCTCCCCTTCGCTTTGTGTCAATAAAATAGCGCAGTTCACAAGGGTTGGTAGTTAGGTAGAGATTGGGCAAACATTTCAACTGCAAACCATCATAAGACCCTTCAAAAGCGGCGCTGCTTGTCACGTCGTTTGGGAACCTCTGAGGAGCATAACGAGACAACTGAACAAAATTTTCCAAAAAATTACTCCGCCACAGTCATGGGCCCTTGTCCCCAGAGCTCTGAACCCCTCCTGCTTGAGCTCCACTATCCTTCAGGAAATGGTTTAAAAACCCCGAAGCTACAGTGAACCCCCTGCCAAAATAAACCCCTGGCGCTTTTTTGGGCGTCCATACATGTAAAGAGTTTCCCCCCAATCTTTAGCAGCACCCTGTAAAGGCCAGATCATAGAGCCCCCTTTTTCACGCTTTAACGCATTGAGAAAAAAATTTACTGCTTCTCCCCAGCTCTCAGCCATCATTTTCCCCCCCCAGTGGTTTAGAAGCCTGGGGGAACAAACCGGGGAGCGACCCCTTTCATAACTCCCCCCACGTTTTTTCCCAAGGGTTGGAAAGGGGGTGGGGGCGGTGGGGGTTTGCAGGAAAGATTCCGAAGGTGTTGGGGCCTTTCTGCATCAACTTGCCCTTTCCCCACTCCCATGAAAATGTCAAATAGGGCAGGCCCGAGGGGCGGGGGGGGGCGGCGTGGGGGTGGGGGTGGGAGTGCACCCCTGCCACGGCCTCTGCCCAACCCTCCTCCCTTGCGGCCATCTGTTTTCCCAAAACACATCGAACCACCTTTGATTTATTGATCCAAACAAAAGGGAAATGACTGAGTATAACTTTCTGAAATCCAACATGTAACGGTACTGTAAAACAGCTATCTCAAAATTTTCCCGAAGTCAAACAATTTTTGAAAATTACAAAGGTTGGAAAGCTTTTGAAATTTTCCCACAACCCTTTTATAGTTCTCACTTTTTTTAATTCAATTTCGAAAATATGAAAACAGAAAGTTAAAAAAAAATTATTTCCCCGATTCCCCAAAGGGGCAGAACCCCTTAAACTTGTAAATGCCAATCTTCCCAAACCCCGAACGGTATGAACGAAATTCAAGATTCCCTTGGGGAGGTACTGAAGTCTAGTTTTTGCCATAAAAAATTTTATGATCAGGGACGATCCCAAATTTTAGATATAACCAAAAAGAAATGACTGCTCCCCGAAAATAGTAAGAAAAAAAAAAACAAAGGGAAAAACCCCCCCGCAAACCAAATTTTTTTTATATCCAAAAATTATCTATTCCCAACTAAGGAAATTGTGGAAAGCCCCCAATATTCCACACTCAAAAACAAAACTCCAAATCCCCATAAGCCCAAAAAAACAATTCCTTTTAACAAAACCAAATTCACATGACACACAAGACTCACCCCAACTCAACTCTTTGCTGCTAGCGTTTTTTTACATCGGGGGTACTCGACCTATAAAAGCAAAACTGGGGGGAAACTTCTATGGAACTTGGGCATCCCTTTACGTCCCCCTGATCTCATCATTCCCCTGCAAAGGGGTCCTGAGTAGCTTGCGCTGGGCCCCCTAAACTCATCAGTCACCCTTTGACCTGCTGCACAACCATGACAAAAACGATTTATCCCCCTTGGGAATCCCTCATAAACCCCTTTTTCTTCCCTCTCGACATGGGCCAAACCCCCCTTTACGGGTCTCCCAAAGGGGAGGTGCGGTTTCTTTTCCTTTATCATTCGGGCCCCCGGCGATGAACACGAAGATCAAAGAAGGGCCCTGCAGCCCGCATCCTCCAACACTCCAACATGCTGGCACGACTTTTCTTGGGCCATAGAAAAGGCCTCCACTTGCCACGACTGTGTGACCCTTTCCGGGTGCAGATGTAAGGGGACACTTTCCCGAAGGAGGGGCCCCGGAAAATGCTTGTTTTTCATAGCAAAAATGAACTTCCCTCGGACTTCCCTCAGAGTAGTGGGTTTTCCAATGTCCACTTCAAAAAGCCATTTTATAATCCTCATCGTCTCCCTCCTTTAAATGGAAAAAGCTTGTTTCCCTCCCCCAAACGTTTTTCCACCGGGTTCGAACCACCAGAAGGAGTCCTGGGGCGGCTGTTCTCATCAGAGGAATCTGGAGCGCTGTTTTCCTGAGCTCTCTTTTTGGAAATTTTTCTTCACCTCGCGGGGGCCCCTTGGGGCCCTGCTTTGTGGGGAAAGAGTGGACTTGTTGGCAGTCTGCTTTTGTGGGCCATCTATAGAAAAGCAATTTATTAGAATAAGTTTGAATCAAAATAACATAGTTTTGAGATGAGTAAAAGTTTTTGCCCAAAAAATAACAAGGGAAGGGGAAACATAAAAGAGCATTCCCCAAAACCAATTTTAACTAGGGTTGCGTCCCCCAGTCAACAAGGGTCGAAAAACCCAATTTTGTCCCCACCCAGTTTTTTTAAAAATAAAAAAAGGGTTTATAAAAACCCTTTTTTGGGCCCCAAAAAATTTGTCACACACATAAGCCACAAATAAACAAAAAAAGTACCATTCCCGGTGTTTATTAAAAGCGAAAAGTAAACTAAATTTAAAATCTATTACATAACACGGAAATAAAAGATAAAATCTAGCGAAGGTCCCCTCGCCCCAGGGACTCAACTGGTTGGGCTCCAAAACCCAGTAATCCCTTTGGATACTCCTCCCTAACTCTGATAATCTGTACCCAACCCGGGGTTTTTAAACCCAAAAAAGAAAAGAATAAAAAAGCGTAAGGACTTCTAGTACCCCAAAAAAGTATATAGGGGGGTTTTATGGGCCAAAAATTATGACACGTCTTTCCCGTGGGAAGCCCTTTTTAATTTTTAACAAAAATTTACAAGTGATAAATTTTAAAATTTTTGAATTAAGCCCCGAAATTTAAAAGCATGATTTTAAAACCAAAAAGAAAAAAATAACATACTATCAGATTTAAAATGAATTTATAAAAAAAACAACAAATAAACAAGGTTTTCTGTGAATTTCCCCCGGGCCCTCATTCCGTGAGCACGGCTGACATATCAGTTTTTAACACCTGCAAAGGTTTACACTTTAACCCCTGACCCCGGGGACCCATAAAAGCCCGGGGTTTATAACTCCCCCAAAAAACTGCCCCAGGTGAGTGGGGAGGGTAAAACTATGAAGTCTTTCAGAAAGGGCCCCGCTGACATAAAACCCCAGACACTAAAAAAAGGATCCACGGGAAAGGGGGATAACGGGGGCCCCTCGATGGTACAACACACGCAGCGGTAGCCACTCCGCCGTACCCCCCCAAAAACCGCTTTGTAAAAGGGAAAATTTCGTGGGAAAAGCCGCATCAAAAAGGTGACCCCCAGTACTGGGAAATAAACCGACCATGTAGCCCCTCATGGGTTTTACTGTAGTCCCTTTTTGCTGACCAATTGGATCCTAATTACTGTTTCTTTAAAAAAAAAAGTTTTTTCGTTTCTTTCATATAAAATCATTAATCAAGATTAAGGATCATGCTTTGTTAAAAAAAAGCACTAGCAATAACTACCCCAAACAAAAAATAACCCCTAGGGTCTCAAGGGTTTAAGGGACAATTTTTAGGTAAACCCTATATAACAAAAAATTTTACAACCCCCAAAAAAGCATATGAATTTTTAAATTTTAAAAAAAAAATAATGAAAAGGACATCAAGGAAGAAAAATATATAATACTTGCCCTTTCTTAAAAAAAAGGTTTTCCCGCTCCCTTTTTCAAAGAAAACCCCCTGGGGCACCCCCCCTACTGCTCATCGCTAAACCGATCACCACATCACATACAATCACCGCCGAGACATAACATGCAAACAAACAGAGACTAAAAAGATTAAAAAAAACACCAACCATAATAAAACAAATTAAAAAAAATTTTTAAAACAAACCTACGTCTCACTACAAAACACATTGACATTTGAAAAACGGAAAAAAAAGGGCATAACGGGAAAAAATATGATCTAATCAAGTTTTATAATTTTAAAAGAAGATTAAAAGAATTTAAAAAAATTAATTAATTTTGAAGTTTTTCCTACCATGGGAAATATGAACTTTACTACACGTAGATTAAAGCGATACGAAACCTAAAAGCAATTTGAAAAGGGAAAACGGAGTTAAAATGAACCAAATTTTTTAAGCATCTGAAAAAAGAGTGGGGGGAAATCTTAAAAAAGGGGGTTTTTTTTTATTTTTTTTTTTTTTTTTTTTTTTTTTTTTTAATTTTTTTAAAAAAAAACAAACCGAAAGGGGGTAACCCCTTTTCCCAAAATGAAAAAAAAAAAGAAAAAAATGCAAAAAAAAAGGGGGGTTTAGACTTAAAAACACTTCGGGTTTATTTTTCAAAAGTTTGGGCCAACCCTTATGGGGCTCCGGGGATCCGTCCGTTCCCGGGGATGGGCGATCCAGATTAGAACGGCAGCAGGGGGGTGGCGCTCAAACCGGGGCCCGAGTTCGCTGGCCACGGGACCATTGCCGGGGTACAGCGGCGGGGTCAATCCACCCACTGCGGTGCAAAAACCCAAATTCGCGACGCGATTGGACCGGAAAAGGGAAGGGGAGATGGCGAACACTACGGAGGGGGGTTTGGTTTTTAAGTCGCGGGGGGGTGGTCGCGGATGGGAATCCCGCCGGAGCGGCTCTTTTGTCACCGCGGATGCGGACAGGAGTCAAAGCGGTCGAGACCCCAGGGGATGGGGGGGGAGACGGGGCTCCCCGGGGGGCCCTTTTTACCACTCTTCCCGGGGCCTTTTGGGGACCAGTCGGAAAAGGCGCGGAAAAAGCTCGCAAGTGCGGAGGGCGGCGGCGGGTCTGGCTTGGCCTGCGGCGGCCTTGGGTGCTCGGGGTTTTCTGGGAGGAGGGCTGATGGGGGGGCGAGTTTTGGGGGGTCGACATTTATACCCCGGGGTTTCGTCAGCGAAGGAAAGGGGGGGAAACCCCTGCTCCAATTTTCGCTCCCCCGGGAAGGAAAGGGGCCCGGGGGCGCAAAAAGGAAAAAGGGGGGAAAAGAAGAAAGGGAAAAGGGGGGGGGCGCTGACCTATGGGGCCCCCCCGTCAGCGGGGGGAAAAAGCTGAGCGCTCGGGCCCGCGCGGGGGAGTTGGGGGGCCGGCCTGCTGGGCCTCTGCGCGAGGGGCGGGGCCGGGCATAGCCCACACGGGCAAGGGGGAAAAGAGAAAGGGGGGGTGCTGGACCGGGGCCCAGAAGAAACAGGGCCCTTTGGGCCAGAAAGGAATAAAAGGGGGGAAAAGAGAAAAAAAATTTCTTTTCTTTTTAAAACTTGATTTTTCCCAAACCCCTTTTTAAAATAAATTTTGAATTTATTTTCATTTGAATAATACCAAACAATTCAAAATCTATGCAGCAGCAAAGAATGCAACAAAAATGTTTTCTACTTGTAAAAATTTTTTTTTTTGAAATCTTCATATAAATTTTCCCAGGTTTTAATGGCACAAAAAAGCATTTTTCCCTTTTTTAAACCCCATAAAAAAAACAAATGCATGTTTTGGGTTTCCCAAATTTCCCCTTGCAAATAAATGATTTCCATTCTTGGAAAAATTTTTGAAATCGATAGATGACAGACAATTCCCAAAAATTTTAAAATTCTCCAAAATCCCCTGGTAAAAGGGGATGAAAAAATATTTACCAAAATGGGACACAAAGCGGCTTTTTGTCCGGGCCAAATTTGGGCCCTTTAAAATTTTTCCGGCCATGAAAACCCGGGGCAGCCATCCGGGGCTAAAGGCCCCCCTTTAGTCCCCCCCGGTTTGTTCCCCCCGACTAAAAAGGGGGAAACCCTTTTTCCCCCGGGTTTATATTTCCAAAACCCGGAAATAAAAGGGGCCTCCGACTGGGCCCCTCGGGCCCCAACCCCTTTTTTTCCCCCTTGGGTAACACCAACCGGGATTTAAAGGGTTCCCGTTTTTTTTTTTTTTATTTTTTTTTCCATTTTGGTTTTCTTAATTTTTTTTGATTATAGGTTTTAATTAAAACTTCTAAATAAATTTTTTTTTTCTCCCTACAAACTATGTATAATCCCCCGCTACTAAATTTTTTATTTTTGTTTAAGCATTACAGAAAAATGAAACTTAAATAATATATAAAATAGTAAAAAAATATACAAAGCATTATAAAACACAACAAAGTTAGAAAACTAATTTTTCAAAACCCGCGACTCAAATGGGCATACAAATTTTTCACCGTGTTAGGGGACTATCGTTCTGCGGGGGTTTTATGGTATCTCCCTTAAATTTAAGACTTGGTCCATCAAATCCTGCAATTCCCTTTTTTGATGTGCCCTTTTACTTTACCGGTTTTTTCCCTCATTGCTCCCTTTAACCATAGCTCCTTCAATTTGCAATAAACCCAAAAAAACATTAAAAATACATTTAAAAATTTATTTAATAGCAACTACTAAAAAGTGAAAAAAGATTTTGTTATATACATATGACGTTTCCCCCCTTTGGGGTTTTGGGCCCTAGGAGTCCTTTTTTCCAAAAATTTTTGAGGATTCTCCCGATGTAGAATCACAAGTGTTGGTTCCTTGCCGCTGCTTTAGTACCCAATGAGAACGGGTAGGGCTGGGAAATGGCGCTTTTTCCCGCTCTGACCCGGTTTCTTCTTTTTTCCCCCTCTGGCCGGGGCTTTCCAATGTACCAAACCAAACCCCGCCCAATAATTTTATCGTTTGTTTAACCCATTGCAAGTATAAAAAGCAGGAACAATAATATCTAAAGATTCGTTAACCCCCTTTATAATGTCATTATATCTCTGTAATCATTAATTTTTTTTTTTTTTTTTTTTTTTTTTTTGGGGAAAAAAGAGTTTTTTATAGACCAACACTGGATTTTAGGCTAACGAAGACTAGATTTTCCAATGAAAAATTTTGTTTAAGATAGTCCCAAAATATAAATATTATATATAAAATTTTAAAATATATATAATTCTTTATTCTGAAAATTTAGTAAGTAAACAAAAAAGTGCACAAAACACCCTATGTTTTAAACAGAAATATATATTTCTTTTCCCTTTTTGGGTTTATCAAAAACCCACAAAAGATTCCTCTCTGGTTTTCCTTTCCAATTTTGGGGTAGGGATCTTCGGGGTTTTTTCCCCCCCTTTAATATAATTTTTTTTCTATAAAAAACCCAAACGTCTTAAACCTTGGGTAAGTCTAAGGGCTCTTATAATGTCCCCGTAAAGAAAAAGGGAGTTACCCTTTTTAAATTTTAAAATTATGCCACACCGGAGATTACTAAAAAAAGATTCACTTTCAAACAATAGCAACCCGAAACCCGGGGTTTTTTCCAACATTCATTCCCCATAAGGATTAACTCGATGAACTGGACGACATAATTCATCGCCACGGAAGTAATCGTTTTTCTAATCCCCGACACAAATATTATCATTGACGTCTGGGTCAGCACTCTTTCACGCCTCCATGTACCCATTTTTTTACTTGTACATTTTTTGTCCCAAATTTTTATTGAAATTTCGCAGGATTGGATAGAAACCCCTTTCCAAAATTTATATTTCCCCTTTTCCCCTCCCTCGACACCCCTGGCTTCGGGCAGGTTTTTCTTCGTTGAGCAACCTTTGGAAACATGAAACCCCTTTCCTTTGAAAAAATCTTTGAGTCCTTTTAATTTATATCTGGGGGCAGGAGTTCGGGGAGGACCCTGTTTGATCCATATTCCCTTGATCCCCGAGGGGGACGAGTGTTTCGATTGGTTTTCCCCCACTTGGGGCACCTTTGGGCCCCCTTTCTTTTTTTTGTTTTCCCCCTTTTAAGGCTTGGACATTTTTTGCGCTCATATCTAGATTGGGGGAAAGGGTTAAAAAGATTCACGTCTCTTTTTCTCCCCCTCCGCACCGCTTTTTTTAGATCGGGTTGGGTTTTAAGCAAACCCAAAACGGAGACTCAAACCCTTTTTCGCTCTATTGTCCCCTTTCACTTTCCTTAAAAAAAAGAAATCTGCACCTTTGAGAGGGCGCATCCCCCATGTTTGTGGTGAATAATTTTCCCTTTGAATGACAATTCTCTTCCCACAAAAAAATGAGTTTTATGTGATTAAACCCCTTAGTAATGCAATGCAAATTTTTTTTTCCTTATATGTAGAACAGATATGATTAATTTCCCTACCTAGGGTTAGGGGAGGGGATGCCAGGATGAAATGGGCCATAAAACCCCCGAATGATGAAGTGCGGTTTTTCCCCCAGCAAAACCCAAAGCCTTCCTGCCCTCTCCCCACCCCGTCTTCTCCCCCTCCCCTCCCTCGAAACCCAAACTGCACATTGATGAACTCTTTGGGCAACTCGATCCACCCGAACAGCAGCATATCCAACTGGGATTAAAGCCTTTCCTGGGTTTTGGGGTCCCTTTAAGGACCGCAGGAGACACAAAAAAACCCATAGCCACAAAGACTTTTTCGGGCGGGAGTCCCCCGTGGGAAAGTGCACTCACAACTGTTTAGAAAGGGTTTAGTGATTCATCCACAGGGAAGCGAGTTTCGCACACTTTAGCCCAAATTTGGGAACTCCCTTATGGGACAAATGGGTTTTTAACTGACCGGGGGAGGGTAATTTTACTATCCGGGCCCCGATGCAAAAATTTTTGCTTTTTTTAAAGCTCTTGCACTTTCTTTCTATCCCCATGTTCCATTCCCCCTCTTTGAGACCGTACTCCCTGGGGCATTCCCCTTCACGGGCCCCCTTTTCCCGGACTCGGAACCATTTCCTCCATCCTCTTAAGCTTTCGCTGCCTCTTTCCCCCTTTTTTCTAGCGCGATTCTATATGACTCTCTATCTTTTGCCCCCGTCGAGCTCCCAAAACAAACCCCCCCAATCCTCTCGTAGGCCCGGGCCTGCTCAGGATTCCCCAGGCGAAAGCCAACTCATCCTTTTTCTCTTCCGGATCCACGCTCCCCTTTCAAAAACTTCGAGCCCCAGCGAATCTGGTTGGTTTTCGGTAACGATTTTTTTCTCCATAAAAACCACAAAAAACCTCTCAAAAGCCTAGTTAAACCCCCCTGAGCGAAAAAACCAAAATTTTTGAAAAAGCCCGACCAATGGTAAGAATCTGGGAAGAAAATTTTTCCTTTGGGAACAACTCCTCTTCCATTTTTTGGGCACTTATGAATGGCAAATCTTGTAGCGACCTAAAAACCCCAAATTTATGGTGGGGATTGCTTCTTACAGGGAATTTTTTTTGGGTTCTTCTCACCCGTGCCCCCGCCCCCTTTCCCCCCCCCCTTTGGAATTCTTGGGAAAGGGGATGAACTCCCCCCCGAAAAGGGTTCAACTTTACGAGGGCCTTTAAGTTGAAATTTTGGGGGCAAAGGTTTTGCTTGATAAATTTGTTGAACAACGTCTTTTCCAACACTGGAATAGCATGGCATCTTTTATCCCTAACAAAGTCCTTGGGCCCCACGCCCTTTAGGGGTTCATTTTTCTTGTCGACGTAAATGGCAAGGAAGTTTTCCCCCCCAACACGCTTGCTTGTCACGCTCCAAAAGACAACAGTAAAAGGGGGTTGGGCATTTTTTTCGGGGCTTTTCCCTTCAATAGGTTGATTCGAACCGGTTTCCCCTTTCAAGGACCCCCAAAGTGGTTGATGAACTTCTGTGCATGTCCCAACACTTTACCGGGAGCCCCCCTCGAATTCCGAGATAATGTACCGACCCCCAAAGGGTTCTTCGGGGCCTTTTACATTTCTAAAGCTTTCCTGGAAAAGCCAAAAGGGAGGCCTACAAAACGAAAAACAAGATTCAACCCCACTAAAACTATACTAAATTTGGTTTGGGGGTTTTTAAAATTACACTACTAAATTTTTGTCCACCCAAAAAATATAATATTAAAATTTTCATCACACAAACAAAACTAACTAATAAAACCTCGCCAATAATTTTCTTCCAAAGATTTTTTGGTTCTCATCTGGAGCATCCGGGGGGACAGAAATCCCCTCATAAAGCTTGTTCATTGTTTTTCCCCCAAACCCCCCGGGCCCTTTAAATTTGTATATCCACCACCATCGTTGGGCCCAAAAATCGGGCCCTTTATGGGTCGTTCCCTGTTTTCTCATTCGGGGGATCCATTTCTACACAATAAATGTGAAGACTTTAAAATAAATATGTCATGTAAACAACAACAAAAAATGAATTTTTTAAAATAGTGTTTTAGGTTGGGGTTTGGGGTTTTCCCTGATTGGCCCTCAATGTGGATTTATTAGGTTTAGATTTTGGGTTTAGGGTTAGGGTTTAGGTTTATTAGGGTTTTTATGTTTTGTATTTGCTAGAAGTACTTTAGTTTGTATACTTTTTAGGGGGGGGTTTTTATGAAAAAGTTTAGGGTTAGGATTAGGTTTTGGGTTTTGTTTATTGCATCAAAAATCAACGATCGGTTTCTGTTTAGGTTTAGGATTAGGGTCCACGTTTTTGCTGTGGGCACCAAAATGGCACGGCCCCAGCATATGCTCGGGTCAAAACCCCCTCACAATTAAAAACGAAAGTCGGTCCATGGCCGAGGCCCTAAAAAAGCCACCCCTCGCCTCGATGGCCGATCCAAAAAACCCTGACCTTGGCTCGATGGGCCCATCACACAACCAACCATTAACATTTTCCTCCCCCACACGGGGCACGGGCGGCGGCAGCGCTGCTGCACCCAAAACGACGATGCACACGAAGAAAGAACGCGCCCATGCAGGACGGGCGCGTTTTTTCGGTGCAAAAAAGGACAAAGGGGACGATGACGTTGGGATTGTCAGAGGGCGCCCAAAGGGCCCAGCGAAGACTTAACACCCAAAATTTCATTTTTTTGCAAAAAAGGGTTTAAAATTTAAATTTTTTTATGTTTTTCGGTTCCAAAAAAAAAAAAGGAAATAAAACCCTTTTTTGGGGGAAATTAAAACTTTTTAGGGGGGAGAAACAGCCGTGCATACATGGTTTTGGGGCATTGGGGGTTTTTTCTTTTTAAGTGGAAACTTTCCAAAAACCAAAACATGAATTCAAAAGGATTTTTAAAATTTTTTGAAAAAAAAAGAAAAAGAAAAAAAAGAAAAAAAAAACCCTCCCCAGCCCACCTCTCTCTCCCTCCCCCCCTCTCTCCCTTTCCCCCCTTCCCCCCCCAGCCCCCAAACCCAGCCCGGGGGCCCCGGCCCCGCCCGGCCCCCAGGCCCCCTCCCTGCCCCCCACGCACCCGGGCCGGCCCAACCGAGCAGGGCCCCCCAGCTCCTCTCCCTCCTTCCCCCCCCCCCCCCCCCGCCCAGGACCAGGGTGCCCCCACCCCGCCTGGGGCCCCCCCAGCAGGCGGCCCCGCTCTTCCCCCCCACCCTCCCCCCGCCTGCCAGCGCAGCAGCCCCAGCCGCCCAGCCCACTCCCCTTTTCCCCCCGCCGCCAGGGCCCCCAAACAGCAGCAAGGCCCCCCGCTTCCCACCCTACGCCAGCACCCCCCCCCCCGTATAAAAACACCCCCCTTTGCCCCCCCCTTTTCCCCCCGCCGAAACACCCCCCGCCCCGAGCCGCACTGCTCCAACGCAACCGGCAAACCTTTTTTTTAAACCCCTTCTGGGCTTGCTCTTTTTGCCTTTGGGAAAACGTGTTTCCACGCGGGAATTGTTTTATTCCAAAAATAAATTTTAGTTTACCATCAGTTTTTAAAATTTTTTTTAAAATATTCGTTTTTAAATCCGATTTGAATTTCCCTTTAAAATTTTTTTAGATTCATAAGTTTTTTTTTTACATGTTAAAACCATAAACAACTGTTTTGCAAAATTTGAAATAATATTGTTTAAAAGCCTTTAAAATTTTCCCTGTTTAATCTCTAAAAACTTTTTAAATCCTATCTTTTCCGTTTTAAAAAACCTTTCGATCCGTTCAAGTTTCGTTCTTCGTGTCCGGGGTAACCTTTTTTTAGTGATCTTTAATAACATTTTAATACTCCCGTAATTTTAAAGGGTTAAACCCCCTTAACAGGGTTAATAACTATGCAAAATTTTTTTTATATAAAATATATTATTTTTTTTTTTACTTTCATTTTTGAAAACCAAATACAATTTTTACCCTAA
>JAJDON010000051.1:0-37500 GCA_022036555.1 Microstegium vimineum
AAGGGTCTAGATTGGTCAATCGACCAACTCTCGGTCTCCTTTGCTTTTCTTTATATTCCACTACAGTCACATCTTGATCCCCATTTAAAGAAAACAAGATTAGGGGTCCCTAAGGGGTCAACACCGACCCCACCTAGGGCCTAAACCAGGTAGTTTTCGTGCTAAACTGTTCTCTAATGTTTTATTACAATCTACACTTTATTCCTGCTAAAAATTTTGAGCATAAGAAAAAAAATAAAAGACAAATAATGAAAAAAAAGATAAAAGAAAGTAAAACTAATAAAGAATGCAAAAAGATAACAGCCGATTTTACCATTCGGCGAGGGCTCTTGATATAAGTTTAAGTCCATGGAGCCGGACTAACTCCTTCTTGTTCATCTTCGTGTGCACTTCGGGTCTCGGAGATGGAGACCGGGGTGTGTGCACCTCCTTTGCTTTCCAAAACCTGCCTTAATTTGGCGGGTTCGTCCTTCTTGAGTTCATTAGTCCATGGCCACCGGAATTGATTCATTTGCATGCGAGCTTGAACTCTTCTCCTTGGTTATGCACATATCCTCACCTGTTTTGTTATTTTTTATAACCATTGAAAGCACATTTTACCTTATGACATTGGGAAATTGGAAATGGATTTGGCCCGATCCAACATAGAGACCCGCGTTGTAGATGTTGAGTAAGGGCCATTCCCATGATGAATGGTAAACATCCACATTGGCTCTCAATGTCCCAGATGATGAAGTTGGTAGTGATGTATTACGTCTTGGATGTTCACCGAGATAATCCCTAACAAGTCCCCTCGAGAAACCGTAAATGATTGATTCGCCATCTGAAACCAACACATTTATGGAACAAGGTCTCCATAATAATATTACATAAAGTTACCTTGGACATGATGTTGACACCCATCCAAGTCGTAGAAGGCATTGTTTGAAGGTTTGTTGTCCAATCACACTTGATTATCGGATGTTCCTGGATCTTCCGTTCTTAGGTGATGAAGGGAGGATCACAAGTAGATAGCCCCAATTGGAGCCGTAAGTGGAGGCCTTACCAACCTCGTTGTGACCAAAAAGACAGTCTCAATTGGATTCCACATGTTCCCTCCCAGGGATCTTACCCTATTCAAATAGATGAGCATAGCTACAACTAATTGAGACTAGTTGAGTTTCTAACCTTTTATTAAAGCTCAATTGATTTTTTCATAGCAGAGGAGCAAAGTTATGCATTTCTCACTAAAGTATTTCAAGAACTTTATCATTACCATCAACTTTTAATTATACCATCAATAATTTTAAAAATTGGCCAAGAACAAATCTTTCAAATAAGGCAAATTTTTTATAGAATGTAATTATTATAACAATTACCCCCATCCATATACACTTTGTAGAAGGGGCAATGAATCCAACGTTCCTTGTTGCTTGGATCGATACCACTGTGTTGTAGTTATCTGTTTGACAAGTTCACTACACATCCCACCTTCATGTCTCGGACATTTGTTTCCCAAGGTGATTATAGTCCCCCCACACAACACCTCGCACCCATGGATCGGCTATCGATAGCTCGGTGCACGACAAGGGGGAGATGGCCTCTTGTTCATTTTTGAACCTTCTCTATGTTCTTCAACAAGAGGTCCAATCTTTGGCAGAGAGCATGTCCACCTCATGACAGGTGCATACCTCTCTTCTTTGGCTTGAATAACTTCCACACCCCAATCCTATGGTTATCACCAATCATTTCGATGAGTTCCTTGGCATCCCTCATTGTGTGTTGAAGGGAATGCCCCTCCACAACGCATCAGATGAACACAAGCAATATGGATAGCCCGATGTAGAAACCTTGATCAGGAGCCAGTCTTCTAATCCCATGATGAGGATAGGCAACAAATGTACTTCGAGACACTCCCATGCTTTGGGAATCGCTCGTCAAATTGTTGTTGAAGCTCCAAAAATCTTTCCACAAGGCATTGTTTTTGCCCGTCGGAAGACTTCTTGAAGGATTGCATGCACACCTCTTCCACAGGTGGGATTGCCTTCTTCTTTATGGGAGTAGCAACCCATTGCATCACCTTCCCCAATAACGAGAATGGGAAAAGGAAAATAACAAATGGCGTCAGCGCCACTCACCTTTGAATGTATTGATGTGGTCACAACCTCCATGAAGTGTGGAGATGGACATTGGCATCCTCCGGGGCTTTCACAAAACGGGTTGCTTGCACCATGTTGATCAAGGCGCGGCTTCAGCACAAAGTGAACATCCCCTATGTTAACTTCAGGGACCTGAGCTACATGGGGTATCGGACCGGTCCGAGAAGTCATAGATCGCCTTTTGAGCCATAGCTTCCTTGAACCGTGGTGCGGAGCCTCCTTCTTTGGAACGGATTCAGGGTTAAGATGATCCTCTGAGTGGGGGACACGACGATGTTCTAGTCCTCCCTCAACATTGCTCAGGGATCTTCTATAAATTTCCTGGTATTGAAAACCGCTCATACACTATCTGACTTCACAACAAGGAAGACACAGACATGTGTAACCCCTATAACTAATTGATAATTAAGTTAAACAATAATCACTGGATTCATCTAATAAAATTTCTAGGCTATGCTTTTTCCCCGGCAACGGTGCCTAGAAATTTTTGTTGGTATTTCTTATGTCCTAAAGGATAAATCTACAAGTGCACAGATAATAACCATTGAAGCACTTCACTAGGGGTTTCCAAGGTATCGTAAATTGATATTTTTCCAAGGGAACGGTATCTACAAATATAATTAGAGAGACCATCCTATAGAGTAAACACAACTTAGTATCACTAGTATAGGGGGGTAACGTAAAAGAGAATAGGAAGGTGATTGAATGAACAAGTCAAGGTAAAATTAAACTAAGGATAACAAGTAAGTATAGAATAGGTGGGAGGACAACTAGAGAGTAAGGACATCCTATGTTATTCACCTATCTACTCAATGTACTACTAATTAATTAGTCTAGAACCACAACAGTATGCCACTCAGAACAAGTAGCTATCGAGAGGATAGAACAGTAGGCGATTAAAAACTTATTCGGCACCGCGCACTCTTTTTATGGGGGCTTTACCTTTTAAGACTTGCCTACAGAACACGTGGTGGCAAACAAAGACTAGACAAGGCCTGTCACTCTCCTTGCTAGCTACACAAACAATCCGTGCAACATAGTGGTAACCAAGGTAAGATGATAATAAGCACCACGCTTACAACACACGAACACACAACTTAATAGTGATCTATCCATCACACCCCTATGACAGACAAATGATCGCATACAAGAAAGGCCACGGAAGGATCACAACTCTATGATATAAAGGCTAGTAATAAGCAAAAGCACAATAACAATACTATAACAAGTATATAATGCTCAAAGTAAATTACTAAGTAAAGTTAAGAAAAAGCAATATTTATATAAGATCAAATCTTACATGAAAAGGAAATGGTACAAGAACTATAACCAAACTCTGCCGGAGAACAAATTCCAGAAATCCCAGCACAAAACACCAACATAACTCAACTCTACTCTAAAACTCTCACAACTAGACTAACTACAAAAGATAATTCAAAAGTGATTGAGCTTGTAAGGCTTGTCCACACATGTTGAAGAGGAGGTGTGAGCCTCTATTATATAGTGGTATTTGGAGTACGGTCTACACACCGTCACGACACTCGAACAGAGAGCTCCACCTTGAGGCCCTTCGATCCACCACCTTCAAACTGCCTCAGATTGACGGCTTTCCACATCCATAACATGGAAATGATGATAAGAGTCACCTGAGCCTTTGGAGGCACTTAGGGGTGTCGGCCCGACCCCCCTAAAGACATGTGGGCCATCCACTTCTTCTAGAAGGAGGCCCAATAGATTAAGGGAGGAGCTGGGAGCTCTAGGCCTCTTAGGGGTGTGGTCGGCCGACCCCCCTCATCGGGTCATCGGGCCCACCACCACCTCTAGAAGGTGGCCCATCTGTAATGGAGCTTGGTTGAACTCCTTCTGAGTGTATTTATCAATGTTGATTCTCTTGTTGTGGCCATAGATCCTTGTGCACTGAACTAGTTTCGTTGAATGAAAGCAACAAGTAGCTTGCAAGGGTTATACTCCCTCTTGGGGTTGATGAAGGTGGCTTGCTAGCCAAAGCTCCAACCCAGAGTCGGCACCCGACCTGTGTTTGGGGTCTTTGGAGTCAGGCTTCTTAGAGGATTTGCATGGACATGTCAGGATCTCATGGTGTAAGAGGGACTAGAGTTTGGTTCCACTCACAGTCGACCAACCTGCAAAAGGACATCTTTACTAGCCACCCCTGTTTCTCTCAATTATAATCTCCTGGAAGGAAGCTTTCCCATGTACATTTGGAACTAATATGGATAAATATGTTCATGAAGCGTTATTCTTTGCCTTAAAAACCGAAGCTGATACAGTGTTTTGAGTAGTAAAAGTATGATATTTTTAGCAACAATAGAGGTCCATACAATCAACATCAGTGGAATGGTAGATCCTACGAAGTTTAGCTAACCTTTCCTCCTCCCTAGCTGACATTGAGGAATAGGTCATCCAGCCTATGAAGAAGGACACTCTCTTTCACTATCACTACCAATTCAGCATCAGTCACTAGACGAGTGCTCACGGCAACGGGGACGCCTTTCACAGTCCAGCGTCTATCTAAATATAACCAAGAAAGACATTACAAATGTACAAGATGTAAAAAACATCTACAATCTCATGTTACTAAACAATGAAAAAGCACAGTAGAAGAATAATTTCAAATTAGCATAATACAATGCCGTAGTAAGCACAATATTACAAATGAAAAAAGTTCTTGAAGTAAATTATGGACCCAGCAGGAATGCTTGTAAGCACAGAAAAGGTAGAATAATTTCAAATATCAATCATCAAGTTTTTACAAAATAAAACTACCAAATACAGTCATTGGCCAATTGTGAAAGCTTAGTACACTATAAAACTGAATATAGGACAACCCAAAATCAATAGAGTTTGCCACCCAGAAACATGTAACATAGTACAC
Source organism: Microstegium vimineum (assembly GCA_022036555.1). Lineage (NCBI taxonomy): Eukaryota > Viridiplantae > Streptophyta > Magnoliopsida > Poales > Poaceae > Microstegium > Microstegium vimineum. The sequence goes on from JAJDON010000051.1 coordinate 5,032, forward strand.
ACCTCTGCAATCTCATGTTACTACAATAAAAAAAGTATAATAATTGCCCATCGTGTTACAACAGAGATGTATCAGTCTGTTCATCATCAAGTTTCAGAGATGACTAATTTTTTTTTCCCCCGGCCTGCATATATACAACTAACAACAATTCTACCAGAGCCATGACTGCCGCAGTATGCATTTGTAGCGTGTGCTGAAATGAAACCCACCCCAAAAATAGATCTGATTAAAACATCTGTCGTCTCATATGCATGGCGTGGCTGGTCCTACCAGTCCCTACATCAAGTATAAAGCAAGCTAGTATAAGCAAACACTGTCGAGTGTTTTGTCAAAAGCTTAGTATTAAAATATCCGTCTCTGCAATAGCAAGCTATCAGATGCAGACTAGTGATCAGCTAGCTCAAGGATTAACACATCCAACACGTGTTCGCCTTTTATGCTGGGTAAAAGAAAACGAACATCAATTCTTTTTGTCAAAATCACACGCCATTTACCCACTTCCCCAAAAGCCAGACAACTGACGGCCCTCTCGCCTCAGCAAGGCAATAACTGGATAAACTCTCTGCCATGCTGCTATAAAACACAAGACCTATTGAGAAGCCGAAAAGGGATCCAAACGCGTCAAATTGCAGTAGATCCACAACAACGCACATAATTTTTAGACATAAAGAGTGAAGGGAATAGGACGGGATATGGATCAAGCGTGCAAGGTACACGATGGGGCTCTCTAAGGCGATGGTTCCTGAGATGAGGGCGCCTCGAACAGTGAACAGCAGTGAAGATGGACGGCACCTTGACGTAGTTTGCTGCAGATTCACCAAACGCGTGAGGATTGCGGAAGCAGCGGGAACGGATCCGGGAAGGCGGTGCCTCAACGGGTCCGCACCCGTGAGACGAGGCGGCGGCCGCTCGAAGTCCCACAACCTAGCCGGCGGGTGGCGGAAAGATTCGGGTCATAGGAGGGAGGAGGGCAACTTGGGTGTTATCGAGCGAGTGCGGTAGCTGGGTGTATAGCGGTGTGGGCCGGGGCAGAGCGAAACACCAAGGCCAGCTATGGAGCTGTCAGAGTGGATGTAATGCCAGGATGGCATTGTGGATACGACCAATTTATCATCGTATATGTGGGAATGCAATAAGCCCAGCCTACTTTAAGGATGGTGCTAACCAGCCTAAAACAATATACAATCAACCCAACAACCCAATTTGTATTCCCTTAGCCTGAGGAGTTACGCAAGATAACCAAACAAGCCCGGGTTCAGCTTGCCACCCAAAGCATACCTAATTCAATGTTATTGAGGTACTGCCACACTAGCCTCGGCTCACCACACAAGCTTTCCTTTTTTCTTTCCGTCGTTCTCAAGTCAAGAGAGCGAACTCTTGAAGTGAGGGGTCATCTTACTAGCTCAATGGTGTTTTACAAACCTCTCCGAGCCTGCACAAGTTTGACAAGCTTCACGGAGACGCGCTAGCCAGCTTAAGAGCAAGCTCCAAGAGTAACAAACCCAAACCCGCCAACACAACCCAGTGAACCAAGTGTTTGAGGAATTAGTATAATCCGTGGAGAAGTCTTTTGCTGATGGATGGAGGCTCAATCTCTCCTCTCAAAATATTTTGAGTGGAAATCGAGTGGAAAGGAGTGGGACACCAAGGGAGAGAGGGGAGCAAGGGAGAGCTTCTCTTGCTGTTCTGGAAATATTCAGAGTCGAATGGTCATGTTACCGGTAGGGGGAGAGAGGGGATAAGGTTAGGTGGGCGGGTAGAGAGTGATAAGTTATATCCCCTTCTCAACCAAACAGGAAACAGGCAGAATTCAATGTCACGGTAAGCCGCCCTGAGGCGCGTCATCAACGGATCCGCGGCACTGCCGCCCTGCTGAAATACGCAAGAATATGGATCTGTGATGCTGCTGTTATAGACAAAGTAAGAGAGGTGTATAGTGGATATATGTTGCAACTAGGGTTCACATTTGGCATACGTGTTATTCCCCCTTAATAGTATGACTTTTTCTAACTCAATTTTACAATGCAAATGAAATAAACAATTGAACTTTTCCCATACACTTTCGAAGTGGGGGGGTCCACCAAACTATTTTATCAACCTTCATAAGTAAACCTGCATGTCATCTCGATGAATCTCATTAGTTCCCTAATTAGTTGTCATTAGTCACCAAAACCCACTTAGGGCCTTGATATGCACATTCAATTGGCTTTGCCTAGCTACTAATTTGCCTATAAACTAAAAGCTAAAGAGTGTACTCTTTACATTTTTTTGAGGCCAATGATGGTGCTAAAACAACCTCATCTGATATATTAAGTAATCTATCCAAGAATCCAGAACTATACAGGGACGCAACGATCAGCAAATGGCCCTCCCTAGCTACCTTAATTGCCTAAAACTAAAAGCTAAAGATTTACAATTAAACTTTTTATTTGAGGTTAATGACGTGGTCTAAAATAACATCACCTGATATATTAAGGATCCCGATCCAAGAAACTAGAAACTATGAGATGGACCGTTTCAACTAAACAAAGAGGGGAGTTCATCGGATGATCTCACCAAGAACCCTAGAATAGCAGCGCACTTATCCCATACCACTCTTCTCCATCTTGTTTTTGTTATTGTAAGAACACTCGGTTAAGAATTACTAACACGAAGAATATGATTAACGCTGGGCACAGTAGTGGAATAGAAGCTAAAACTATGATAAATTATGTGTCATTTAGGTTTTTGAGTGCCTGAGCCACCGAAATCCCACACAGGACCTCCAAGAAAAGAACAAGATGCTTGTCATGGTTCAAGCCATGACACATGGTTATTGCCCCCTTTGGGTTTTTTGTCATTTGATAGAGTCCATGAGGTTGTGATACATTCCAAATGAAACTCACATCAATTGGTGCTGTATCACACATGGATTTCCGAGGCGTTTACCTTACCTAGCACCGCCTTAGAGCAACCACCAAGGGAGATGCGAGTATATGTAGGGCACAGTGCTCCAATAGTGAAGGAGAAGGTCAGGGGAGATGAAGTTGATTGGGAGAAAATACGGGGAGGCAAATATTCTTTTCATACGGTAACTAACCGCAATTCAACAGTGCAATTTCACACAACTAATAATTTGACACTTCTCTATATGATGTGGGTTCTTCTATTGTTTATAATATTTTTGCCTACCAAATGCCTCATGTATAGTGAGTGATTCTCATGTGCTAGGACTAGAGGGTAGTATTCTTATTGCTATTTAAAAACTAGCAGAACTTCCACCATCTTAGACGTAATAAACCAAAGTGGTAGCGTTAGCCCTATAAGGGCACCACAATGACAACTCTATTGGAGTCTAAACCTATTTATTAACTCAATATTGTAGACTTGAAATCTAAATAAGACTTGAATTTGTTTGTTTCACCTCTCTCTTCCAATAATATAACTATCACATTAGCAAAATATCATAAATAAATGGTAATAAATAGTCCCTTTGGACTTTATGATAGAGTCTCGCATTGTAAGTGCCCTAGAAAGCTGAAGTCAATGGCTCAAGAACTTTCTAGTGAAATGTATGGGAATCGAGAACTTGTCTAGTGGCGTGGTTCAGACTTCAGATTTGTACTTGTGTCAGAAAGCGTCGACGACTTGGCCACCATTCTACTATAAGAAATAACCCAATGGTCGGTACGTATACGGGTATAGATTGAATCCATTCAAATTGAGACCAAACGACTCGGAAGAGCGAGTCGTGATGGTAGTCTCCCGAAGAGCGGACGCTGCAGGAGAGGACTTTGTGAGGCTCCACGATCACCCACAGAAAGCTTGTTGTCCCCCCGAGGCCCATGCCTGTACATCAGCGATGGCAGATATCCGGAAGCTTGTCCTCGACATGCAGGATGTACCTGTCGTCCGCAACGGACGGCCGTTGGTCCGCCTCGCGGAGCGCGCACCAAGCCCCACGACCAGCGCGCGCTCCATCTGCCGCTCGGCGGCCTCGTCCGCCCGTCCTCACCGCGCGCGGTCACCGCGTCGAGAATCTTGCCCTGGCTGTACAGGCTCTCAACCCACTTAGTTCAACGCAAAGACGGTCACAAACACCCGGCTCACGGGGTTCTCCGGAGACATCTCAAGCAAAACGAAGCCGAAGCTGTAATGTTCCGACTGGGTGGCTGCCGCCGGCTCGTGTTGACGGTGAAAAAACTCCGGGTCTATGTACCGAGACAACCAGATGGTGCCCCAGACCTGCGTAGTCTGCGGGCCGCTGCCGTGGTCGCCGAGGCGGAGCCAGCCCGAAGTCTCCGAGCTAAGTGCTGTAGGAGGAGTCGAGCATTATGTTTGCTGGGCTTGATGTACGCCGTGCACGACGCATGCTCCCATCTCGGTGAAGGTAGGCGCAGTGCAGATCCCCATCCCACAATGATCTTGTACCCAGAACGTATATATATTTCATAATAATGAGTAAAAATAAAAGTTGCAGGTTCCTTTCAAGCTAGTAAGCAAATTTAAGCCACACACGAACAAAAAGGTACCTCTCTCTCGGCGCCCAAGTTAACACTGTCAGGGTGTTTATAGATGAGTTTATCTTGTCTGCCTTCTGGCACGAGATCGTAGACAAGCAAGAACCTCTGCGCTTCCCACAACCACCCAAGAGCTGCACAAGGTGCGATGCATCAGTCCGGCCGAATAACCTTCACCTCGGCCCGAACTCCTTCCTGCTCTGAGACGACTCCGGCGAGAACTTCTTTATGGGCTACCAAGCTGCTCGCAGCTAGCCTAGTCGTCGCTTCTCGGGAGACGGCCCCTTGTACACGCTACCAATAACTACTCGTCCGAGCATATCCCCCTGCCTGAAATCGCCTGTGCGGCAGCAAGGTCACGGTAGCGGTACCGTCTCGGTCCCGCAACGCCTCTCTCGATGTCCGCTTCGTCACCTGCTCGTACGGACATCGCTGTCCGTGGCCGCGTTTGCGTTTCTTCTTGTGCGCCTTTGCCTCCCATGCCCATCGGAGGAGGAGACCCAGAATTATTGCACAGGCAGAAACAGCAAGAACAGGAAACCAGTACCCTTGTACACCAACTTCGCAGATGGCTCCTCCGAGTCTTAGTTGCTGGAGCTGCAGGTGTTGGCTGAGGTGCCGGGCAGCCTCTACTCATCTTCTGTCTCTGTTCAAGTGTGGAATTGAACGACCATGACAGTACTCGTGCAGCTCGGCGGAGGAGCCCGTGGCCGCAGAGAAAGCCGACGGCCACCTGCGCCGGCAAGTACTAGCTTCATGTCAACGTTACTGTTGACGTAGAATGGGGAACCGGTCGATTTCCCAGATCCACGGCTAGCAGCTTCGTCCTGTTGTTTGTATCTGACGTGGCGGTCACCTGACATGGATGTGAGGTTCTTGTCGCAGTAGTCCGTCCATACCTGTGAACTGAGTACGTGGACGCCACCTGAGCGGATGGTTGACGTCGATGCCGACGTGCTGGGAGCTGGTGTCCCATTTGTTCGAACGTGTCCGCACTCGACGGCGAACCACCCGATCGTCACCCGTGGCTTGAGGTGGTTGCTGTCGGTGAAGAGCGAGGTTCCCGCCACCGCCACCGGTGTTGTTCAGGACGCCGCCGCCCGTCCGAGTAGCTCGCGAGGAGAGAAGGCCATACCCGTCGCCGGGTTGAAGCTACCGACGGGGTTCCATGTAGTCCCTGTCCCGGCGTGATGAGGAAGTGAGAAGACGGTGCTGAATGCTGCAGCTCGCCGGTGGCCCGCGGTCCCAGATCGCACCGGGTTAGCGTACCACACCGTCCCTAGCGGGCGTTGCTTTCGCGGGACGTCGTTCTTAGGTCAGCTCGATCACGGGAAAAAGTTTTTCGCGAAGTAGGGCGTCCGCCAACGCACTTGAGCGCCCTGTCGCAGGGGTACTCCTCGCCGGGATGGAAAAGTTGAAGGCCAAGGAAATTGCAACACATGGTACTATCTGGATGCAAAGCAACAAAACACTGAAGAGGAAAGCGGGTGCAAAGTTGGCCGTAGTTACGCGGTGGCCAAATGTTGGAGCTTTGAAGAATAATAATGCTTAATGGAGAGAAACGTCAATAGCGCGTACAGCCGCTGGCACTTCCCTTATACTACGGGTACTGGCTTGGCTAGAATGCTCCGAACTGCCGCTTGAGACTTGGAGTCAAGATAATTCTCGTTTTGACCCTTGGCGTTAGATTGGTTTGGTCATTGACGTAGCGCTGTGGGCAAATACGGAAGTGGTGGGACCTACAATTCCGAGTTTTTTTTATCTTTATAAATGAAGACCGCGACTTGAACCCGCCAAAGTTTCCGCCATCCCTAAAAAGACCGCCGTCCATCAGTTCACCTTGTTAAGTTTCCAAAATTTAGGCGTTTTATTTCTATTTGATAATTATATTTAATTATAAATAATTAGATTCGAAGATTTATCGTAAAATTAGAATAAATTATACGAATTAGTTATATTTTTTATTAATATTTAGTGCTCAGTGCATAATTCAAAGGAGTTCGACGTGACAGATAATCTGGTAAAGTTTTGAAATTTTGAAGGAAACTAAACACAGTTATATTAACCATAGTCTAACGCCTAAGAAAACTACGTAGCCACAAAGATACGGCAATATACCGGACCTCTCTTTTAATTATCGGAAATGGTGCCACAATTCCAGTAAGAATAGTATGTATACGAAGGCATGGGACTTGGATTAAAATAAGTTTTATGTGATTTACAGTACTCCGTATCAAACTTGTGGAGTGGTAAGTTCCATTAATATGAGGGGACCCCAAAATGTACAGAACAAAATAGAGTGACAAGAAACATAAAAAAGCCTACGGGAGTGCCTATATAGAAAGAAGAAAGAACAGAGAAGATAGAACCACCTAACTAAGCACAATTCTAGCCACACTAAAACATTGCCACTCCTAAAAACCACCCCAACTAATCAACAACGTGGCTTGCAACCAGCCGACCTGCCTTGAAGAATCAGGGCCCAAATTGTTTCGGTTTTTAAACGAAAATTTAGAGATTTTTAAAGGGCTAACGTGTTTTGCAGAGGCTTTCCGAAAATTAGCCATAGTGATCAAGAAAGGGGGTCTAAGGGCCCTCACTTAGCCCCCAAGAGGGATACGTTTGGGTTTTAAGGAGAAAAGGAAGCCCCTAGAAATGTTAGGCTAATGCCATAAGGAAGGGAAGGAAATTTAAAATTTAGAAAAGGGTTTCCTCTTTTTACCTTTGACCGTACTTTTAAAAAGGGGGTTGAATTAGAAACTTGACTTAGGAAAGTTTTCAATAAATTTGGGTTGTGGTGCACATTTTGACTTCCTTAGCTCTAAGCAAGCCTATGGTGACCGTAAAATACCAAAACAATTTTCCAAATTTATCGCGCCCGAAAAAGGGAGTTGTAAAAAATCGTTTTCTGGGCGTGGGACCCCCCTGGGGGCCCCCGCCGGACGTTTTACCCCACCCCGGGGTGGGAAAAAAAGGCGGCCAAACGCTGGGTGTTTGAGTCCCACGTCCTTGGGCCTTCCAGGGGGGGTGTTTTTTCCCCGGGCCTAAGTTTTTAAAGGGTCCGCGACGCTGTCCGCCGGCCAGGGTGGGAACGCTGGGAAAAGCGTCCGCGCCTTCCAAAGAGGGTTTTTTTTAAACCCAAAACCCCAAAACCCAAAAAGCCCCGGGAAAACGCTTTTGGGGTTGGGGCGTGCCTCGCGGGAACAGGTGTCAGAACTACCCGTTCGGGGCCCGTCGGCCCCGCCCGTCCCCCAGGCCCCGGGAGCGTCCCGCCCCAAAACTAGAAAGAAACAAGCCTTTGGGAAATGCAACGGAGGGGGGCCGCCGTCCCAAACCCCTTAAAAAATTCCCAAGCCCGGGGGCAGTTTTCAAGGGCCCTATTTATGCCCCTCCCCCTTCCCCCCCCCCGGGCCTTTCCCTCATTTGATTGCTGATTTTTTTTGAAAAGGTTGGGAAGAGACAAAGCCCTAGAGAGAGGGGTAAACCCAAAAATCCATCCATCCTCTCTCAGTTCACCAAAAGGGGTTCAATGTGCAAACCTCCAAATTTTGAAACTTGAGTGAGTCAAGCAAAAATCGAGGCTTGTTACTCTTTGGGGATCGCATCACCTAGACTTTGGTGGTGCTCGAGGAAGGTGATTACCGGGGATTGTCCCGGGGGCCCTTTTCCAAAGAGTTTTTTTAACGGATTGTGGGCGATTCACCGACCGGAGAGGGGAAAAAATCAGCCCGTAGGAAACACCCCAAAACCCCTTTCGCGGGGTTTAAAAGGGGGGGGGTATCCCCTTTTCGAGGTGGTCCAACGAGGATAGGGGGGGGTGTCGACTTTCCCCGAACCCGGCAAAAAAATCCCGGTCAAGCATCTCTTTCCTTTCTCTTTATTTCCCGCATTACTTTCCGCACCCGTCTTTCAAATTTATACTAGAAAATTTTGTAGGAAGGGTTTTTTTTTCCCTTTTTCTTTCACCGCTTTCTAGCAAGGAAAACACAAAAAAAGCGGTAGGGACTAGGGGGTTTTTTGGGTCTTTTTAAAAGGTTTTAAATTTTTGTTTAAAAAAATTAAAAAGAAACCCAATTCACCCCCCCCTCTTTTGGGGAACTTGTTTCCTTTTTAATTTGGGACAAGCAAGGGTTTTCCCCTAAATTTTGGCTTTTACCCCCTAAGCAAGATGTCCCATGGGGATGGACCACCCCCCATGTTCGATGGAAAAAGACTTTTTCCCTTTTTGGAAAAATTCTATGGAGCCTATCAGAGGCCGTTGACCGGGGGGTGCTCAAAGCCGCCCCCAAGGGGGGCAAACCCTTTTTTGGCCCGGGGGACCTTAAAATTTGAAAGCACAAAAAGCCAAGGGGAAGAACATTTTCTTTTTGTGTCATTAGCAAAAGGATGTCTTCAACCCGGGGGCGTAAAACCCAAAAAACCCCCCATTTGAGTTTTGGACCACATTTGTGCCTTCAGAAGGCACAAAAAATGACGGAAAAAACGCTATCACTTGGGTTATGGCTAAGCTAAATTTCCCTTTTTCTATCATGAAATAAAAAATGAAAATTTGAAATGTACTCACAAATTTAAAAATTATTGAAAGAAAAATTGAATGGCTCTTTCCTCAACCAAAGGGAAAACCGCCGTTTGGGTACGCAAAACCCTTTTGTTTTCCCCCTTTTTGGAATATGGCCACATCGTCACGGTGCTTCACCGGGAGTTTCACTCCGCCCCCAACCCCAACAAAAATTTTGGGCAAAAACAATGCCCAGAAAATTTACATGAAAAAGGGTGAGGGGTGGCTCATCTTCCTCCTCCAAAAAAAAATAAAAAAAAGGAGGAAAAAAAGGACTTGGACCAAGCCCCCCTCCCTCGAAAAGTCCAAGGCAAGTCATTAAAAGAGCACAACGATGAAGATAAAAGAAGATCCTCGCCCTCAGGGTAAAGAAAACAACCCGATGTTGAAAAAGGGTAAAAAAAATGGGAGTCAATTTTTGACTAAAAAGAAAAAAAATTTTCACAACCCTTTTCAAAAAAGGGCCCCCTTTTCCCAAAAAAGGATTGCTACAATTGGGCAAATTTGGCCCCCTTGGCTCTTTGCTTGCCCCAAAAAAAAAAAAGACAAGTCCCAAGAAAAAAAAAGCTAACAAAAAGGGTTAAATTTACAACAAGGCAAAAAAGGGTTTGAGCCCAAGTGTTTGAAAAAAAGGGATGACAAGCCTTCAAAAAGAAAAGAACTTAAAACTTCCACAAGAAAAAAAAGAATGGAAAAAGCCTACATTGTGGGGTTTGGGCTCACCACATTGAAACCAAGTGACTCATCCAGATGAAAGTGAAAAAAGGGGAAGGTGGCCCCCTTTGGTGTTTGGGTTTCATTACTCCCCCCGCCACCCCCCCCCATCATCCCCCCGGGGTTCACCCTCTACACACCTATCCTCATGGCAAAGGTGACAAAAAGGTACAAAAAGGGGAAAAGTATTGATAGGCTAGCTCTAGTGATGAATAAATATTTTGGGGGCCCCTTCCTATAAATGACTAATTTAAATTTGGAAACCAAATATACTAAGCCATTAGGAATTTAAAAAGGGAAAAAGGTAAATCACTAAGAAAGCCAATGAAATTTGCAGCTAAGCTTGATGACTTTCTAGTGCTAATGATAAATTTAAACTTGAGAACAAATCTCTTCATCAGCCCCAAGGGACCAAAACCCTTTCACTCAAGAAAGCAAATGAAAACATGAAAATTTTTTGAGGGGTCAACCAAGACCCTCCAAAAAATACAAATTGCTAAAAGTTACTAAAAACCAAGTATAAAAATTTAAAAAGGCACACTTGTTTTAAGCAAATGAATTGTTTTTCAAATGATCTTGCAACAATGTTGCTTTTAAAACCCGGGTTTGTTAAGGTGATATAGCTACTTCTTGTGAGGACTTCCCTTAAAGAAGTTGCAAAGTGAGCAAAAGGGCAAATAAAGGGGCAAGAAGGTATTGAGGCCGAAAAGCATGATGACAATGTAAAAGAGGCAAGAAAATTTCCAAGCTAAAGGGAAGACTAATCAACCCAAGGCAAAGAAAGCCACTCACTATCAAGTCGGCCAAAAAAAGATAAACAAAGATGCAATGCCCTTTGATCAACTCTCTCCCCAAAAAGGAAAATGCAAAGGGCCAAGGTTTTTAAAAAGGGTCAAGCTTACAAGTGGATTGGAGAAGTTCACCAAGGGCCCCCAATCTTTAAAATGGCCTTTTTTTAACACCAAACATGAAGACCAAAAAGGGCCGGCATTGGTTTAAGGAGAACCAAATCATAAGGGCCCGGTCAAGAAAAGAAGCCAAAGACTATTTAAAAAACAAGGGATTAGAAGCAATATAAAGCCCCCAAACCCAAGCCCAAGAAATTTCTTTTTGGGTGTGGTCAAGAAGGGGGCACTTTCCCAAACCCAATCAAGACCCACCCCCCCAAGACCTTGCCCAAGCACAAAAGGCCTTTTTTGCTCCCTGATGCACATTTTATCATCAAAAGGACTCCAAGGGTAGACCTCAAGTTTTATTTTTTCTCGGTCCCAAATGAAGAACAAGCCCCAAATGCATGGGTTGCTAAGGAAATTTGGGGGACAAGGCTATGGGACCTCCCAAGGGGGTGGTTCCCCCAAAAAACAAGCTTAAAATCCCAAATTGCTTGTGTGTAGGTGAATACAAGAAACCGGGGGAAAACCCTTGGGGGATTGAAAGTGGATGCACTCAAATATGAAACCCGGTGACTCCCGAATTTTTACCCACACTTTAGGAAGATTGTGAAGGGGGAAAACAAAAAATTTCCTTTTGGGGGCAACAAAAGGGGAAAGTGCAAGGCCAAAAAAAGTGGGAATCTCAAAAATCAATCAATATCAAAATTTTTGCTAGTAAAATCTTGAGCTTTTTTTTGCTATTGGTTGGGGCAACTATGTGATCTTGGTTTTTCCCTTTTCTCTTTACTCCAAAAGAAAGGGATTTGGGCCAAGTTGATTAAATTCTCTTTTATAATTTAAAAGGGTTTTTGGGACAACAATTTTCCCACCAGTGAAAATTCACCCCAAAAGAAAGCAGTTTGCAAACCCGTCTATTTTCCAAAGGTTTTTTGGGTTTGGGTATGGGATAAAAAATCACATTTTGGGGAAAGTCAACCTTGAAGAAGCTTTTCAAGAAGGGAAATTTGGGTTTGAGGGGTAAAGGGTTTGTGTTTTAGAAGGACAAACTTTGTAGTGCAAAGTCAAGCCGCAAGCAAGTGGCAAAAACTCATCCAACCAAAAACTTTTATGTCAACCCAAGAGTCCAAAAGAAATCCACATGGGTCTTTTTTGGACCTACCACCTATGCTAGCCTTGGGGAATCTCTTTTGCTTGGGGTAGTTGAAGATACCTAGATACCCTTGGGGTTTTTTCTTTCTTCAAGACAAGGGGGAAACTCAATCAATATTTCAAAATTTGCAACTAAAACCCAAAATGAATTTTTATTTAAGTCAAGAAGAAAAAGTACAAAGGACCAAATTTGTGAACACCAAGATTGAAGACTATTTGATGAAGTGGGGGCAAGCATAAATATCCGCCACCTACCAAATCCTCAAAAAAAATGGTTGGGAGTAGGAGGAAGAACCGGGCCTTTTTCACTCTTGCAAGACAATGCTTGATGAATACAACACCCCCAGAAGTTTTGGGCCAAACAATTTAAAACCGCATCTAAGCGGCCCAAACCGGGTATTTTCCAAAGGCTTTTTCAAGAAAACCCCCTATAGCTTGTGAATGGGAAAAAACCGGGTAAAACCTTTTCCGAGTGTTTTGGTTTTCAAAGTGTACATCTACAAGAAGCCCAAAACTTTGGGGAAAATTTTTCCCAAAAAAAGTGACAAATTTGGGTTTTTTAGTTTGGGGTTTTACTTTAAAACCAAAGGGATACCGTGTATTTAAACAAAGCCACCCTTAGTTGAAGAAACTAACCTTTAAATTTTTAAAAAAACTAATGGCCTCGAAGAGCAAAGAAAATCTTGATGATGTAGGGAAAGAACCCTTTAGGGAGGCAAAAGAAGAAATCCAATTGGGGCTATCAACCCGCAAGAGGTGGAAGAAGTTAAAAATGAAACAAAAACAAGATCCCTTCCCCCACCCCACCCCGCCTCAATTTAAAGAAAAGAACAATTTAGGGAAGCTCAAAAAGACACTCACCAACCTCAAGATCAAGCCCAGGGCCCAAGCAAGAAAAGTTGAAAACCAAACCCAACCTCCTCCCCAAGAAAATAAAGATCTACCCTATGCCTTTTAAGCACATCCTCAAAAAACCCAAACAAGGGAAAACCATCAAGGGGGGGGAACAACTCGATCTAAACTTGCTTTTTTTTGAAAATCACCCTTTGTTTCCTTTTTTGAGCCTTCAATGTGGAAGGGTCACTTGCGGATTTGATTTGGGGGAACCCCAGGGACGAAGATTGAACAACCTTTACCCGGGAAAAGAAGTGTGGAAACTAGTAAAAAAGCCCAAAGGAACAAGAAACCCTTTGGCACCAAAAAGGGTGTTTAGGAACAAGCAAGATGATCAAGCGTGGTTTTGAGAAACAAAAGGGAAGATGGGGGCAAAAGGGTCCCCCCAAGTTGAAAGGGTTGGAAATTTTTGGGGGACCTTTGCACCGGGTTTCCAAAACTAAAAACCATTTTTTATCCTTTGGCAATGCTTCCCCCAAAAAAAATGAAACTTTTTTAAAAGGATGTGAAGAATTTCCTTTTTTTAAAAGGTTTCATTAAAGAACCTTTTCTTTTTCTCACAACCCCCCGGGGTTTAAGAACCCCCAAATTTGGGCCCTTTAAACATGTGTATAAAGGTTTTCCAAAACCCCTCTAAGGATTGAAGCAAGCCCCAAAGCTTGGTAAAGAAAGGGCCCAAGGATTTTTTTTACTCAAGAAGGGCTTCAAATCGGGAAATTTGGGTACCACACCTTCACCAAGGGCTAGAGGGGAAAATCTTTGTTTTCCAAGTAATGTCATACATTATATTTGGGGCCAAAAAACCAAGGCATAGAAAAGGAAATTTTGGGGCAAAAAAGGGCCAAGGAATTCGAAAAGTCGAATATTTGGGGACAAAACCCTTTTTCCTTGGCTTCCAAATGAAAAACAATTGAGGGGGGGCACCTTCATATCTCAAGAGAAGTTTCACTTATGAAAGTTTCTCAAGAAATTCCAAAATGGGGGATTGCAACCCCCTCAAAACCCCATGCCTACTAATGGGGATCCGATCCGATGAGGGGGGGAAAACCGATTGACCCCAAAAATCTTTTTTCTTTTTATGATCGGTAGTTTTCTTTACCTCACCCTTCTACCGGGTATTATTTTTAGGGGTATGTTTCTATTTCAAGCAAACCCCAAAAGGGGTCCCCACTTGTGGGTTAAAAGAATCCTTAGGTACTTAAGGCCAAAACCCCTAGCAGGGGGGTTTTGGGATCCCCCCAAAGGGGCCCCACCAACCTTTTGGGGTATTCCGAAATTTTTTTTTAATTTACGCCGGGTGAAAAGGTTTATAGGGAAGGGGTTTCCTTTGGGGGGTGCCAAAAAGCTAGGAAGAAACACTTGGTTTTTTTCCTCAAAAACAAAAAAAAGTTGGCATTGTCAACCCGCCGAAGGGGGAATACATTGCCCCCCGGGGGCAAAATTGTGGGACAAATCTTATATAAAAAAAACCCCAAAAAACCCCCGATTACGGGTTTTTTAAAAGAAGTTCCACTTTTGTGTGATAAAGAAAACCCGAAAGCTTGCAAACAACCCGGTTCAAACACTCCCCCGCACCAAGCACATAGATATTTGCCCCCACTTTCTTTGAATTTAAGTGGCTAGGAAAGACATAAAACTAGTTGGAGTTAAAAGCGAAAGCAATTGGCGGGGTTTTCTTTTTACTAAACCACTCGAGAAACAACCTTTTTTAGGTTGAGAAGCGAGGGTTTAAAAGTTTCTTGAACACTCTAATTTTACTAAAAGGGTAGCTTGGGGGGAAACCATGCCTTCATTTGGGAATATAAACAAAGTTTAATTTGGGAATGCACATAAAGGGTTGGGAAAGCCGGGGTTTAAAATTTAACCCCCACGAAGCGGTGAAAAGCTTTAAACCCCGGTTTTTAAATTTCAAGCAACCTTAAATTTAAAAATTTTGTATTGCATAGCATATGCATTGGTTGTTTTCCCCTTTTTTTTTTCGGGTTTAAATTTTTTTGAGCATCCCCTATGATAATCCCCTTGGGGGAGCATTTCCCAAAATCAAGTCACTCCAAAAACCCCTCTTTTGGGCCCTATAAGCTCCTTGGGGCCTTCCCTTCGAATATTTTGAGCTAAAAATTAAAAATTTAACCTAACCCAAATTTTTTTGAAAAATAGGTTTAGAATGGTTCTAAAATCAAAGTCCAATCAAATGTTTTTGGATCTTATTGGGATTGGAACGGGGGGGAAAAAAAAAAAAGAAAATTTTTTTAAAAATTTTATTTTTAAGGGGGTTGGAAAGGGTGCCAAGAGACGCTCGGTGAAAAAATTGCCTAGCGCCGTCGCATCGTCCGGAAATTTAAATTGCCCGCAACAAGGGGGGGGGGGGGGGGGGGCAGGGGCTCTCCCCAAGCGTCCTCGCGGGAAGCGTTGGGGTTTTAAAATTTTTCTGGAACCCCCACAAATTGGCCCCCGGAAGCCCCCCACGGCCGATTTCGGGGCCAACGCAACCCCCAGGCCCGTTTCCCTAACGCCTTTCCCAACCCCCGGGGCGGGCCCTCGCGAACTTAACGGCGAAAATTTTTTTTTAAAAAAACCCCATTTTTTTTTCCCGTTTTTCTGCCGATCGTTTTGGGCCCCGCCAGCCCTTTCCCAACCCTAACCGCCCCGGGGTCCCCTTTCCCCCGCGGCCCGCCCAACCCCCCGCCCGTTCCCCCTTCCAAACCCCCAACCAACCCCCGCCCTTCCCCCCTCTGCACCCCATCCCTTTTCCCGCGCCCGGGCCCCCGGGCCCACCCGGCCCCAATTCCTTCAAAACCCCGCCTTTTTCCCCCACCGCCCGCCCCAAATTCCCCCTCAAACCCCCAAACCCAGTCAACCTTTGGGCCCAAAGGGGCTCTCTCCTTGGAGGGTTTTGTTCCCCCAGAAATGAAAATTTTTTTTCCCCCGTGTTTCCCCCCCCCCAAAATTTTAATTTTAAATTTTCCTTTTCTTCACCTTGAAAACACTAAAAACCCCCTCCTTGCCTTTTTTGGTTAAGGTTTCCCAAATTTGGGGTTGCGGTTTTATTGATTGGGGAAAACTTTTCCCCCTTCTCCCTTTTGGTCAGATTCAAATATGGCAGTTTTGGGCCTTTTCATCTATCCTTTTCCCCCTTTTTATGCTTCCAATAATTTTTCTCCAGTTAAATGCTTTGGGATAATCCTAACTATTTCTCACAGCAGGGTCCCGTTTTCCCGTTGGTCCAGTTTATCCAAAATTTAGTTTTGGGGAGGTCAGTGAACTCGGGGCAAAGCCCCCGGGTACGGACCCAGGGAAAGCCTCCCCAAAGGGAAAAACCCGGGCCGGCCCTGCCACTCTTGGGTTTGGGGTTGTATTTGTCCAAAACAGAGACAGGGTAGTGGTTTGTTTGGGTTTATTTTGAGACTTTGGGGTTTTTTCAATCTTGGTTTTCAAAAATTGAGGGAAAAGGCAAGGACAAAAACCCGGGCCCCCCTTTCCCCGGAGGTGGTGAAAAACCCCCACCTCCACCGCGTCCCAAACCCCCTACCGGGGAAAGGGGAAAACAAAAGGGTTTTCTCTCCCCGGAAAACTAAGAGGCCAGCGATTTGGGTCCAATTTGGGGGCCCCCCTCGCAAAGGGGAGGGCCCGGGGTTTAAACGGAGCGAGGAGGGCTCGCGCCGGCTTAAAGGGTCTCGCCTCCCCCCGTGGAGCCGGGTGGTCCCCCCCCCCTCCGGGCAGAGCCCGTCGAGGCTACAAAAGGGACCAAGGGCGGAGCCAACCCCCGCGACTGAGCCGAAAGAGGCCCCCGGGCCCCTTTTTCCATTGGAGAGCTGAAGAGCCCCGGTTTTCCCGTTCCCGGGGGCTTTAGGTGCAAACCCCCCTAGCCCCCAGGAAAACCCCCCCCCCCCGACCCCGTAGGCACCCCGGTCCCGAGCAAATTTTCAGGAAGCAATTTTAGCTGCTTCGGTTTTTTGACTTCCCGTCCTGGTTCCCACCTCAAAGGGACCCCCCTTTCCGGGGGATTCAAAACAACCCCCGCACGAGGACTTCTACAGAGCATTTTTAAACACTGATGCTCCTCTCAGGGCCCCCAAAGGGGGTTTCCCAAAACCCGCTCAAATAGAGGGGGCGGTGGTCCAGAGATCCTACAAAACCCCCATATAACCCGGGGCTGAAGATCTATGGGACGCTCAGGGGGATACAGAAAAGTGGGGAAAACATTTTTAAAACCTCTCTTTATCTCCCCTTTAGAGTTCCTTTCCCTTTTTCATACCCGGGGCTGATTTTAGGGGCACACTGCCAGATTCAGAGAGCTCTTTCCCCCTTGAATCCCCACCTACCAAAAAGGGGGGGGGGGGGGGGGTCTAAAAATCCAATTCCCCCGCTAAGGGGAAACAAAAACCCCCCTCCGCCGACCTCACGATGGTATAAGGGGCCATCCCCAAAAACTTCGGAGTCCGTTTCTTTTACACCGTTCCCCGAGGGTTCGAGCCGTACGCCCCGTTACCCCCACTCCTTTAGCTCGGGTCCTCCCCGAGGTTTTTTCAAACTACAATTTTAACCCCCGATTGGGGCTAGGGATACTAAACACTCGACTTCAGCTTTGGCTCCTAGCCACATTTTTCGGGAAAGAAAAAGTTCAAACCCCTGGGGGTTTTAAAAGTGGGGGCGGGGCCGAGGATATTAAACTTCAGGTTCAGGGGGCCTTGGCATCTTAAATTTGCCCATTGGTTTTTATTTTTTGATAGGTTTCCCAAGACCCGGGAGGGTGGGCCAAAAGGGTTTCCCTTTCGGATCACTACAGAGTTTCCTTTATTTTTCCCATAGTCCCGCTTTTTGGGGACATGGGGGAGTTTGCCCCGCCCCCCAAAAACCCCGAACCCCCCCACAGGCCCCTAGGGAGCCGAGTGCCACCCCCAGTTGGCCCCAGGTCACAGATGCAAAAGTTAGCAGATTGCCCCAGGAGAGCAAACCCGACTTGGATGAGAGATAGATACACCGGGGACAGTCTTTCGGAGGACCCCGATTCCAAAATTTTGAAAAGACTACCAGCCCCCCGGGGTGAGTAACACCGATGACCCATGACCACGGGCAGGGGTCAGGCAAAGCCGCACAAAACTCCAGCCCCCAGGGTCCATTCCTCAGACTACCTTGCTCCTAATCATCAAAGGGTTTTATGAGGAGCATCTCGCCCGGCAGAGGGCAAGGCACAGGCTCAGACCCAAAGGGGGCTTACTAGCAAAAAGCTGGCAACTCAGGCAAAAGACGCAGGGCCCAACCGGAAAGAGTTCCAAGGTCAGTTTTTTTGGGATATCCCGCTCAGCAAAGGGAGAGAATTTAGAAGACTAGACACTTCTTTTTTGAAACGTCTTCTGGCCTCTAGCCCGGCAACCCCCCACGCCAAAAGTTCCATTTTCCGGCCCTATCACAGCAGCACAGTTTACCTCCCTCCACAACCCCCCCATATTTGGTGCCAACTCCACGTTTCCCTCCCAAAAGGGCAGAGAGTCACACCAGCTACCCTCCCTTTCCCGCCGGCAACCTCTCCTATACCAGACTCCCCAGGACCCAGGTGTCCTCTTGGATAGCTTCAACCCCCGGGAGTTTCCCGAAAGGGGTTTAAATCCTACCCCCCGGAAACTACCTTTGAAGCCTCCCAAGATCTGTCACTTCCTACTTGGGGATCACGGGAAAAAAACTCCCCAGGAAACCGCTCACAGTCACAAACCAGCTCCAGAGACTGGGAGTGGATCCTTCCCCCCGACAAACAAATCACCAGTCCCAGTTTCATCGTCGGAAAATTTGCAAACCTAGCAGTCAGCAAACGTCCCCCACAACCCCCACTGCCGTTTTAAAGGATGCCATATCCCCAAAACAAAAGGAAGTTAAGTGGAGTGTCCTCCCCCATTTAACTTTTAGCCTGCAAGGTTGCAGCAGCAGTGTCCCCATGGGACTTGGGTGACACCGCCCCCTCGCCTCGAGTTTTCCTCGTCGGCTCCCAGGCCCCCTAAACCCCTTAAAGGGAAGGGGGTCAAGGGGCCACAACCTCAGGGGGAGTCCGTTGAACCCCAGCTCCGGAAAGGGGCCCTGACAGCTCCAGAGACCCAAACCCCCGCTGCACCTACCAAACCCAGAAGAAAACCAAAGGAGATGAAGAGTCAGACAAATCAACCTTCAGGACTTCATCATGCTGGATCGCAAAAACTGCACTTCTTTTTTCCCCTTTTTTCCACCCCCCGAAATCTTAGTTTTTGGGGCTAGACCCCCAAAGGGGGAAGAGGGTCGAGTATAGAGATAAAGGGGGAAAAGGGATTTGGATCTTTGTATGCTTTATTTTCCCCTACTCTTTCATCATGTCTATTTTAAAGCCCTTTGTCCAAGTGTGATGTGATATGGGGGAATTTTTTATGGTTGGAAGTGAACCCAAAATCTTGATTATCCTAATATATCCTTTTGAGTTGTCTCATGTTATTATATATCTCCTAGCCTTTTAAAAGTTTTTTGAGCTTCCGCGCTTTACTCCCCAAAAATCCCCTTTAGAATAACAAAAAGGTACTCTTTTTTTTTTCATAACCCCTAAAAACCCCTTTTTGTGATTTGGTTTGGTAACAAGTATTCTTTCTTACAAATTAAAAACCCCTTTCTTAAACCCTTCCCCAAAAAACCCTTAAAAACCCAAAAAAAAAACTCTTAACCATTCTTGAAGTTCTAAATTTTCGTCAAACACCAAAAAGGGGGGGAAATTTAAGAATCATGGCCCTAGTTGGGTTTTGGGTTATTAAAAAGACAATTAAGATTATTAAAGGCTAACGTGTGTTTTGCAGAGGCATGCGTAGCTTTGCCATAGGATCAAGGGGGTGGGCTCAATGGTCAACACTTAGCCCCCCCAAGATGATATCCCTTTCCCGGTTTTTTAAGGAGACCTGAAGAAACCCAGAAAAGTTTGGCCCAAAGTGCCCAAAAAAAGATGAAGGGGATTTTGAAAAAAGAAAAAGGGGGCTTCTCTTTTTTCCTTTGACCGTACTATTAAAAGGGGTTTTAGATTTGTACTTGACTTTGGGAAAACTTTTAAGATTTTGGGGTGGGGCACACTTTCCCTTTCCTTTGCTCTAAGCAAACCTAAGGGGAACCCCCCCCCAAATAGGCCAGAACAACCCATTTTTATCGCCCACGAAAAACGGAGTTGTCCAAAAAACGTTTTCTGGGCGTCGGATCGACGATCCCTCGGCAGGGCGCCGGACGCTGTCCTCGCATCGGACAAAGGTGCCGGACGCTGTGTTTGATCCACAGCACCGTCGATCTTCAGAGGGAGGTTTTCCTTTTTCCTGGCTAAGTCTTTTCAGGGTCCCGTCGGACGCTGTCTGTTCGGCCAGGCGTCGGAACACTGGAAGAGCTTGACCATCACCATCCAGAGAGGGTGTTTTTCAACCCTAGCCAGAAACTTAGCGACGGACGCCTGTTGATGAGCGTCGCGCCCAGTGACGTAGCGTCCTCGCTGGGAACATGTGTCAGAACTACCTTGGGCAGGGCGTTGGAAACCTCCGTCGCCTAGCGCCACGGAGCCGTCGGTTCGCCGCAAAAACTATGAACAAAATAAACTCAGCCGTTGGGCATGGCGCGGACCGTCTGTCCCGCCAGGGGTGTCGACGGAGCATCCGTCGCGACCTTAAAGCCATCCGCCCGAGGCAGTTTTCAGAGGTCGATTATAGCCCCTCCCACTTCTCTCCCACTGGCCTTTACTCATTCGAGTTGCTGATTTGTTGAGAAGGTTGAAAAGAAAGCAAAGCCCTAAATATAGAGAGAGAGTGATTCGCAATCCATCTCCACTCTCTAGTTCATCCAAGAGATCAAGTGTGCATCCTCCAAGTGTGAAGCTTAGTAGTCAAGCGAAGATCGAGGCTTGTACTCTTGGTGATCGACATCACCTAGACGTCCCGGTGTGCCTCGGAGGAAGGTGATCGCCGAGATTGTCGCGGCCCTTCTCCATCGACTTGTGATCGGGTTGTGGGCGATTCACCGACCCGGAGTGGCGAAGAATCAGCCCGTAGAGAGCACTCAGCCCCTTGCCGGATTGAGGGGGAGCTATACCTTGCGAGTGCTACTAACGAGGAAGTAGGGGGGAGATGTCGACTCCTCGATAACCTCGGCACAAACGCACCGCGTGTCAAGCATCTCTTTTCCTTAGCTCTTTACTACCGCATTACTTTCCGCACCTGCTTCAATGCATACTAGAATTGTGTAGAAATTTTTTGCTTTCCATTGACTTGCTACCAAAGGCTTTCTAAGCTAGGACACACATAGCGGTAGCACAGGGGTTATTGGCTCTTTAAAGTTTAATTCGTGTTTAGAAATTAAAAAGAGCCCAATTCACCTCCCCCTCTTTGGGGGCAGCTTGATCCTTTCAGCTGTGTAATATGAAGATTGGATAAAAAATTATCTCTAGTGCATTCAAAA
This sequence comes from Microstegium vimineum, assembly GCA_022036555.1. Classification (NCBI taxonomy): domain Eukaryota; kingdom Viridiplantae; phylum Streptophyta; class Magnoliopsida; order Poales; family Poaceae; genus Microstegium; species Microstegium vimineum. The sequence goes on from JAJDON010000051.1 coordinate 26,175, forward strand.
TAGGAAGAGATTAATATGTGGACCTAGTTTTAAGCTAGTCCTTTAATTACTTGTTAACCAACTCGCTAACTATTATTTGGCTAATTTTGTAGCCAAGCATCTCTAAGAATTACCCAAATGCAATATGTCAATTTTTTGCAATAATTGAAAAAACACATCTCCAACAACTCTCACCTCGGCCGTCACTAATCTTTTGGCACTTTACAAAATTAATCCCCAATGCAAGCGATCCATCAACGCAATATATTTTTTTTGCGGTGAAGAAGAATTATTATTATATATACGCTGGGTAATCCAACATATTACCAAACACTCTGGATTATACTAGATTAATCCAAAAATGATTTTCATCTAAAATATACCCACGCCGTGAAAAGCACAAATCTCAAAACCAAAACCTTTTTAACGCTTCGTATAGATGACTGCACAGACAAATATTCAGCACCAGCAATAGCGGCAAGCCCTGAAAACAGATGCCCAACGAACGACACCAACATTCCTGTAGTTTTTGTTATTTTTTTTTGGGGGAATTGAGGAATCTTTTTCTTCTTGCTCGGTGTCGTCCTTCTTCTTCTTTCGCCACCAAAGATGAGGAAGACTGATCCTGAAGGATATTCCTCCTTAGTCTTTCATTGTGCCCAGATCTAACACAACAAAACGAAGAAAAGACCGGAGAAAATTATTCCCTGCGGCGACATAATCATCTCTCCTTGATGTCGCCGTCCGGCAAACAAAGATCTCCATGTCGTCGTGTTGATGAAGATGGTGACAACGAAGTTGTCGCCCTCAACTCAACTCAAGGCCGCCATGGAATGACGATCCACCCTTCTCCTTCACCATGCCGGAGAATAAAGAAGAGGAGATAAACTCCAATACCAAGAACTTGACATGGAGAAAACCCTAACTCTAAGTACCGATTACAATAAAAACTATTAAAAACAACGGATCCCCATTCCCCATCCGCCCACGCGAGAGCCGGAGGGGAGGGAGGGGACCAGCGGCGATGGCGGAGGTCGCGGGCGGTGAACCCCTCACGAGACATACTCCTAAATTCAACTTTTCTCCGATCACGCCAATATAGGGTCAAAAGATGTGAGAAGAATAAGTTAAGACGTTTCTAAAACAAAATGTATTTGAGATAAAGAAAGATAAATGCGTTTAGGTGTATTTAGACATAATTTAGGTGCTTGTTCACGGATCCTTTCATTTTGGAGAGTCCCACCGATATTTATTACGGAAAAAAGCAAATTCAACAGCCACGTCGTATACAAGTTTGAACTAGCAAGCCTATGGTCAGCACCCAACAAGAGTATAGAAATTTGCTAACAAACATCGACAGTTGCATGATTATTACATCATGGATAGTAACATCAACGAAGGTTTCAAACCTTTGAAGTAGCCATCCTCTCCCGCAATGGTTTTTAATCATCCTTAAAGAAGTGTCTGCATACTATTATGATGAAGACCTCTTCAGCTCTTTCAACATCGCTCGCATCGATACGCAGATTTTGATGTTATGAACTCTGTAAGTACCGTACCCTATCAACGTTGATAATAAACTATGTGGATCTGCATTAGAATATATCCTATGTTTTATTTTGCAGGAGTGTGGCAAAATGGTGCAATAATCCATCGAAAGACCAATTTGACCTCTTGACCCCTTATTTGTAAGTGAGACAGCATGCAAAGCCGGTCTCACAGATGACTATGTTCAATAAGTTTGAAGATCGAGTTTGAAAAGAATGTTCAAATACTACAAAAACAAAATGTCCTGCTAACACTACCCTGCCATATGTATTCTTTCTCGATCTTATTGAAATTGTTTTTTTCTTGATATATCATTTAATAACATGGACCTTTGAGATTACAGCAACATTACGTTCCTCCGTAGAAATAACTCTTAGAGATTCAAACTATCGAGTGTGGGGACTCAAGGAAAAGTCACTTTCTCTGTCGACCCCCTAGTCAATGTGCTAAATAAGTTAAAGTGAATCCCAATATCACACACACTTTCCAATCACATAGTCGATATGTAATGTCCTTCCTAGCCTTCAACACTTCATATACATTTGTCACAAAATGAAGGCGTAACCTGATTGAAAAAATATGGAGCTGAGATGCAAAAGAAAATGGAGAGCCCCATTCATAGTGAAGTATATGGAGGGTGGTCAAGACCCTAGATCAACAAGGGAGAACAATGAATACCGGGTTCTATGTTGATGTGGGCAATGCTTGCCTACTTTCACGCAAAACTAGGATATAGGAGAAGACATGTTAGTAGGCGTCTCATTTTCTATGTTTTTGTCTTAAACGTATGGTGCAATCTCAATCATCTTGCTTCAATTTACAACGCAAAGAACAAATCACAACATGTTGCTAGATTTGAGTTAAGAGGAGCTCAGAGGAGATAGCAAAGCTTATTCTAGACGAGATAGGTACACGGAAGGATCTTTCTCCCATTGCGAAGACTCAGAAGTTTAAGGCGACCTACGAAAAGACCACCTCGATAGGCTATTGTAATGCGACAATTAATTCGTAACTTTAAAGTTTGTTTTGGATCTTTTGTAATTAATATACCAATGTTGATGGTTTAGTATTGTCGCTGTCCCACAACCACCTGTCACATCGATATCAAATGTTCGATAGTCAAACACCTTCCCCGACCCTCCCAACCCACCACCACTAAAACCTAAACCCAAAACCCACCACTCTAAACCCTAAACTCAATGGAAATAAAACAATTAATAAAAATGCAAATTTATAAAAATAATATCACGGCCAGTTTAAAATAAACCGCAGTGATATAACCCCCATTTACTGTCGATTGTGCACATGAACCGACATGATAGGATCAACATCATTGCGGTTGTAACATGGACCGAAGTGCTCTGAGCCATCACTGCCTAGGTTGTCATGACCCGGACAGTGACTGTGATTACTCATCACTACAGTTTTGGTTGTGGCGTTCTAAAATCCGCCATTGAAGGGGGATTTGAACCGCCATCTGATAAGGCTATATCTGGTGTAGTGGTAAACTATGGGCTTGGAAACATTCCACCTCTTTTCAAGAATTCACAATAAGCCATCTCAAATTCATATAAGGTGAGAGAAGAGAATGTATCTCTATAGATCACCGCTCTCATGTAGTGACAATAATACGCAAATATAATCCATATACAACTATATTAGCTTAATTAAATAATTATCTAAATTATGATTATGAAAAATAAATTCAATATTAAGGAGTCCAAATAGGCCTTTGATTTTTATTAGAAGTTACTTTTTATATTTTAATAAGGAAACGAGATTCAGAAATTGTTGGAAAAGGCCCAATTAACAATAGCTCACATAGAAACGTTTTTCATTCCAGTTGGGAATTCATTATTTACGAAGTGATTTTTTTAGAAACTACTTTCTCCATCCCAAATTATAAAATATTTTACTTTTTTCACCCTAAATTTAAGCCCCCCACTCATCTTAATTTTGTGCAAAATGTTGTTGCTGTTTTATTAATAAATTCTTTTTGTTGAATAACTTAAATTTTGACAATGTTCGCACAAATTATTTTAATACAGAATTAAGTTAAACTTAGGGTTAAAAAAATCAAATGTCTTATAATTTAAGATGGAAAAAAGAGCATAGAGATGCCACAAACTAGACATATTGTATCCCAACATGTCCTTAATATGATACCGTAATTCTGGAAAACAGAGCTTAGCCGCTAATGCCGCTCTCTTAAACTGGCCTTGCCTCCCGACAATTGAATGGACAAAATTTCCCTATAGATTGTTATAAAGTTTACGTCAGTATCATGGACTTTGAAATTTACTTATCGTTTTCTTTCACGTAGTACGTACGCTGGATCCACAAAATATTTGTATTTTACCGATCCTTTTGTCAGCTAGTCAAGCACGGATCAATTGAGTAGGTCTATCTGGGAACCAGAGTCAGGAGTAACCGTCATCTCGGGTAGTTATTTTGGCTATATGCATCCATCACTGGACCCAAGTCAAAACTGAGAACTTTGATATTTAAGTTAGCGTCCCCTACACGTTTGTTCGAGTAGTCCATAATTATTTTGTATTTACGGACTCTTTGTCCCATCAAGTCAAGCACGGATCAATAAAACCGTATGACTTTCGAGACCCAGGGACGACTACCGTCATTGGTAAACTAATAGGTGTTAATTTTTTGTGCTATGCATCATTCTCACTTATCGCCCTAGATCCTTAGCAAGAATGAGTCCATTCCGTTTGATTAATGAGCCAAATTTTCAATGCGCATGAAAAATCAAACATGTTTTAAAAAACCCAAAACCCTGTCCGGTTAATCTGGGCCATCAGGAACAACTATAAAGCAAGAAGTTAATTGGATAAAAGTCTTTTTAAAAAAAATTGGTAAACATCTTTTGTTGTAAATACTCCATCCACTCCAGAACCTCGAAAGGATCTGATTTTGTCCTATACGCGCTTAATAATCATCACAGACAGTAAAATCCATGTCACTATATTGTATCTGTGTGATAACCTCTCATATAGAAGCGTCTAGACAAAGCATGTCTGTGATTACTCCTCTTACATATGTGTTTAGAGGAGAAGGGAATTGACACTACCTCACATAGCGAGCATGTATTCAAGATTGAATAAAAGAAATGAAGAAATGTAACACTTGCACACGAATGGCAGGTGATGGAAACCGAACATGTACCTGGATCTAGTGGCCAGTGGGGTCAACACAACAACAGCGGGTCAGTCCACCTTGTTGGAGTCTTCATCTCTACTTGCTGCCTGCAATCTTTAGATCTGAAGCGTATTGCATCGACGCTCATCCATCCATTCAGCTTATCAATCTCGGCGTTCAGCCTATGGAGAGACGTGTGGTTCACCAAAGTGCGTCCACCATCGCCTGCGCCGACGGAGAAAGGACAACAGTGAGAAGGTGGAAGGGAGTATGCTGCCAGGAGGGGACGGGGTCACACATTTAGGAAAGGTGAAAGGTCATGACGCCACATGATCCACTGTGCCTCCTGGCAAGAATGACATGGTGCCACCTAGAGCTTAAGTGCCCTGGATAGAATTGAAGCTAGCATTGCCGACTAGAATTGCCACGCCCACCGTAGAAGCATCATGCTACCCCCTGAATCGCCATGACCACCCAAATAGAATCATCGTGCCAACTCGTGAATCGTCGTACCCCTAGGTGGTGGGAAGGAGGAGGTGGGAAGTAGTACGGTGCTTGGATATGAGGCCTGACCCGAGGATGGGGAAAGAGGAGGCTAGCCGCCTAGGAGGAAGGGGTGGTGGTAGGGGACATGTTGCTATGGAAAACGGAAATACAAAGAGGCCAAAGGGCAGCATTGTGACTTGTGGTGGTTGCTCTCATAAATTTTAGGGTCAATGGCTTGTTACCGGTAAAGTTTTGTTAGATGCTTTTATGTATAGTTCTATATATTGAGGACCCGCGATTAGTTGTCACAGAACGCATTTTCCTTGAGCCGTTTTTGACATGTGCTCTAGAAGATCTCTAATTTTTCCAAAGCCAACACATTAGAGAACACATTGGTCAAGATGTGTCTATGATGAGAGATGTGTTTCACTACTACAAAAACGAATTTTCGCAGCATCTCGAATAAACCCTTGAAGCGGACACCAATTTTTGCTCGTTGTGGTAAATCCCATATTTACCGCATAAATAACAGACATTTTTTATTACCGTGGCGGGCACTTTTAACCGCTATACAGTAAATCGATTTACTGCAAGAGGCTTCTAACATGTTCGCCACGGAAAATACCCTACCCGTGGGCGGACGTCTTAAGAAGCCCGCTGCGATAAATGGGATATAACCGGGCTGGCAACGTTTTAAGGCCCGCCATTGTAAAAGACTAAGCCCTACAGCCCAAGGTGAACCTCACTAACTACTAGGAAGTGACATCAATGATGCTCTCCTATTCGCCACACAAGACTCCAAAATCGTCATCGAAGTTCTTCTATGACGAACTTGTGACAAAAATAGGTTCATCATGGAGAGCGTCATTGATGACCACGTGACGAAACGCCAACGACTATTTTCCGTCACTGAATGGAATCAGTCATGAACAATATCCCATCGTCCACAGAATAGAGTTCATTCAATGACGAATCTATTCGTCACTCATGTACCACCACATTTTCGTCATAAACATCTACTTCCGTCAGTTTGCCCAAATGGCGTTTGCCACGCTGGCAGCTGACGTGTCTTGCGCACACTGGGTGCACGTCCCACGTGGCTAGCCCACATGGCTGGTGACCGAAAGTGTCTTGCCACGTGCAGGTGACGTGGAGGGTCCACATGTCGCTTTTTTGGCCACGTGGCACGCAGTGATTAGTCCACATGCTTGCTGTGATGGTTTACTTTTTTCGTCACAGAACCAAGAATTTTCATCACAGATTAAAATTACAATAAGGTCACGAACCCAGAAATTTGTGTCACTGATCACATTTGCAATAATATCACAGAACCCAGAATTTTTCATCACATTGCACATGCTAATATTTTTTACAAAATCAAATAATATTAAACCTGACCCAAATGCTTCCATAACTTAACAGATCCCAGCATTCCAGTCAACATAAAACTGACTCACACACTACCCTCAGTTCATATATAACTAACTAGACATCACATTCTAGGTCTAGTTTGATCTCATTCACAATAACAGTCACACTAATAATAATAATAAAGGTTTCATGCACCAGCACATAGGTTTTAGCCTAAACAAAATCAGACCCACAACACTGACGACCCTTGACCAAGCACCACCCGCAGCAAAACAGACCCCTTGCTACATAGATCAGCGGCAACAATTCATGTCGAAGAAGCGTTGTTGAAGGGATAGGATAACGCTTGATCACGCATTGTTCTTCCCTCCGTTGCCTTTTTGTATACCTCTGCCAGCTTCTTCATCTCCTCCATCTCACTTTGTGTCCCTCTCCAGCTTTTCGTCAGCTTCTTCACTTCTCTTCTTTAGCTCCTCGATTTCACCTTGTACAGCAGCCCTTTAGCTCAGCTGCTAGTTGTCCCGAAGCTTGCTTTCTTTGATTGCTGCTGAGTTGAGGATGCCACTGTGTTCATGCCAACATTCTTCAAGGAAAAGTGTTTTAAGCTATTCTTGGAGAAGACGCTTGTGACACAACCTGCACACTGGATGCTCCTATCTCACCTTCAGCAACAGTGCTACCCTCAAAGCTTCCATGTTGGACTAAAACAACAATGAGCTATCATTAATTTCTATTTATTGAATTAAAGAGAGGTTGGCAAATTCACACAAGATGTATTTTTAAAAAATATAAACAGTAAGATTGTGTCTTCCCCTTTTAAGGTATGCAAATGAAAACAGAGATTATACAACCTGGTTATCCAAGTGAAGCATCAGTAACGGTACAATCTGCTGTACCAGAAATTTCATGATTTTTGTAAGAACTGATGAAACTTTTTATTTTTTCATGGAGTTCAATTATGAAGCTAATTTAGAAAAGAGGTAGGTGCCATTAGTGCTGCTGAAAAGCTAAGGGATAAGAGGTGATATTCTTGGTTAAACAATTCAGTAACTGCATAGTGTCATTGACATAAGTGAAAATATTCAGTTAGTGACTAACTAAGAAACAATAGTAGCCATTTACTATCTGATAAGTGACTACCCCCTGCCATATAAGTGTTAGTCTATTGAACTCAACATTCCAGTTTCAAATTCCATCCAACCGCAACTATATCAAATTTGCAATATCTCATCTGTCCCCAACACATATCAGACTGCTCTCAAACTACTAAAGAACTTCTTTGTGACATCGGACTCGACACATCAAAGAAGTGAAGGAAATTGGATTCTGGTGCGTTACGGACCTAGAAGCATATGTGAAAAATCCAGGTACCCAATTGGAAAGTTTGGTTTATATATAATATTTCAGGCCAAAACTGTACAGACTTGGCGAATAAACAACCTAAGACATCATACTTTCAGGCTAAAACTGACAGCTGCAGCATTGTTTTTTAAAAAAGGCTAAAAAATTAGGATCTGCGCCATTTTTATTTTGTTCTCAATATCACAAATGAACCAAAATGAAAAAGGATTGCTAGCAAAGATCCCCACATCATACTGAATACTAAGGCCAACAAATAGATTTGCTACCTATCATCACATTCTAAGCAATGAAAAGTTTGTTTTATATATAGTATAATAATTTGAACTTTTGCTTGATTTATATCTTATTGACCTTCGCCTCTTTGATAATGAAGACTTACTTCAGAAAGCAAGCATTTTGAAAGTACCTAGGTTTTCAGTCCCACCATATTAACAAAATACATTCCTAAGATGACTCCTACCTGTATGTCAATGGTTCTAACTACTAACCACACATTTATTTTCAGCTTCCAACATTCAGAATAGACCTAAATGCGATGACTTGCTAATCTGTTCATTTCCAATTATACGCCTACTAGCTGTATTCCGCCCCCAACTCCCCACTAAGACATCTGATGAACTATGGTTCCATTTGAAAAAGAGGTAGCAACAACTCTATACCCAACTATATTCCAACCTAAAATCTATGTATGTGACCTTTCTAAATTGCAAGCAGCACATAGTTTAGACTTACAACATGGACCTAGCATTGGGTCTATTTAAAGCATTTCATTTAGACTTAACCCTATATCCTTAAAAGCATTGAGGAGGTACATGAAGAACCCACGAACCATTGTATCTGGTTGTCCAATTAAATTTTAAATGCAGTCAGGAGGAATGTTTTCCATAATCTGAGCAATGTGAACCTAACTAATATCTCCACACAAATCTGACCACATGTTGGTGGCTACCAATTGCTACACATTTGAATGACCTGTATCAGCAGATCAAACACTACTTGAGATCAATTGGTACTTACCAGTGCATCTCTGCTGGTTCACTAAGACCAATGTTTGGAGCTAGTAGGGCAATGTCTTTTAAAGCCTCCACCACATCAAGTTCTTCATCTTTGACTGTGTTTGGGCTCACATTGTTTCCTCTCATGCTTTTGTTTCATAGAGATTCAATTACAACAAAGTTTTGTCACCTTATGATACAAAGTCAGTGCTATTAGAGAATCAGTTACTTACATATGCATTGCAAGTGTGCCACATAACTGCAAGAGTCGGTAGTCTGAGATACTTGACTTTAACTACGATTAGTCTGTACTTTCACATTGGTTCCTTAAAGGAGATGCACATGTGAGATGAGATCATAGTGAAAAATGAAGAAGATCCATTGGAAACTGAATAACAAAGAAGATAAGATACATGTACCATGTTCTTTGGATATTCCACTTTGCAGTCAGTGCGTTCCACTCTAACTGCATCAGACATGCATGAAAACTAGAGATACTCCGAGTATCCGATCTTCACTACTTTTTTGCTTGTTTGCTGAGGTTTTTCCCCTTGTCATTTGCAACGTGTGGTAAAGAATTATTTAAATGAGCAGGTAATGTTTTACAGTCCGAGCGCTGCAAAAATTGCTTCATCCCGCCACGCGTGCATCCCTGCCCTCTCTCATAATCACATTTTGGAGGTTCCTTCAAAGAGCAAGAAAATTGTGGTATATTAGTAGGTAGAAGCTAAATAGAAAAGAGGTAGGTGCTATTAGTGGTTGCTAAAAGCTAAGGCATAATAGTGATATTCATGTCCTAAATCAATTCAGACTAGCATAGTGTCATTGACGGTAAGGAATGAAAAATATTCAGATTTGGACTAAACTAAAACATTAAGTAGACCAATGTACTAAACTGATAAGTACTACCCCCCCATCCTATCAGTGCTTACTTTTGTAGGTGATTAATATAATTTATACAATCCATAACAAATAGGCACAAGCCCATGTAAACAAACTAAGACATGACTCCTTAGTTAGATATATGTGGGCTTGACGACAAAACATGTTGGACTAGATGAGGTCCCATCTTAAAAATTGACGCATGCTAGCAGATAGGATTAAATGGTAGGAATAGGGTGATTGTTATCAATGCCTTGTGAAGAGAATATACCAATGTGAAAACCAATCACAAATAAGATCATCACGAGTAGCCGGGAAAGACAAGAAGAAACACAATGATTTTCTCCCGAGGTTCACTTGGTTGCCACCAAAGCTCGTCCCCGTTGTGTCGAAACTACTCCAGGTGGTGATTCAGTGCTAATAGGAAATCACAAGCTAGCCCACTACCCCCGGGCGCCACAAGAATCCACCCCAAATGAGAGTAACCAATGACACAGCAATCCACTAGAGTTACCCTTTGGCGCTCCGCCGAGGTGGGTAACAAGCACTCTCACAATCGATGAAGCTGCCAACGAACACACCAACACGTGCCGAAGCTTCTCACAATCGCCAAGCAGACCGTCTAGTGTTGGCAAAAACACAAAGAATAACAAGAAATCTACCGGCGATGACGATGACCCAAGTGCCACTAAGATGCAGATGCAAAATCAAAGCACTTGTTCACTCAAACTCTCATAAATAGCAAGCAAGCAAAGAGAGAATGAATTGTGGGCTATCTCAGCAAGCACAAAGAGGGAGAAATGAATGGGAAGGTGCAAGAGTTGCTGCTTGAGAGACCGCCAAAAAACACTTATATAGCCCTAAGCCCTCCATAAAAAACTAGAGCCTTTTGCCCCCTTCTTTGCCACTGTCACTGCGTTGCCTCCCGGACCACATGTGCATGGGGGTCCGGACTAACAGCTCATGCGTCCGGAAACCTCCTCCACTTTGAATTCCATCCGTTGGCCCCGTTCTGTGTCGACATATTGCCTCGCCGGACGCAGACAATAGTAAGCGTCTGACTCGCTTTCTTCTCTTCTGCTCGGGATCCACTCAAGAGCACCAAAGAGCGCATTTGCTCCGGACGGCGCGTCCGAGATCCATAATCAACGTCCGGTCGCTACCAGAGAGCAACCAGAAGAGCTCCACAGCTCGCGGACCCAACGCGACCGAGTCCTATTCCGGACCTTCAGCTGCGGCTCCGAGGTCCCTGTGTGCTGCCACAGCCGAGGTGGGGTATGCTGACCGGACCATCGCGTTTGTTCGGACTCAGCTACCCCAGCGTCCGACCTTGCGTCTGGACCCTTTTCCTTGTCCAAACAGATTGCTTCTTCTTCCCCAAGTCCTTCACGTGCAACACTATGTACTTCCAAATATTTGTTCCCTGTTTAGTCTTTTCATTGAATTATCTTTGATTTGTTTCAACACAATTTAGTGGCACTTAGGTTCATTTTATATGTAGGCAATGCAAACAGTAGTGCACATGATAACCATAAACGAAACGATTTTTC